>JAQBSW010009989.1:0-26240 GCA_029291075.1 Eudiplozoon nipponicum | reverse complement strand
AAATTCAAGATTTTACCGACCTATGAGTGCTATCAATTGTCCTGCACAAGAAAAATGCGGTCAAATCCACAACAAGAAGGACAGCACTGAGCAACGAATTTCATCTTGTAAAATGTACATATACTGTGTTGATACGGGTAGGTCGCGTCAATACAACACAGAAGTAATTAGAATCAACAAAAATAATGTGGCCGGCTAAAAATAAAAATCGATAAATTTAAAAAACAACTTTTCCGTTAATAAACCAGTTAAATGCAGAGAATTAGCCTCAATCACGCAAAAATCGCGCCCCACTTTCACGCATTCAGCGTTCTAAAATTCATTAATTAAACACAAATTTCACGACAGCCCGCAATAAATAAAAATAAACTCAAGTTGAGTTTAGTATTCATTCAGTCAGTCAAACGGTAGGATATAAAGAAGTTAATTCAGTCTATTTCACATTTTTAATGGTCTGAATTGCTATATTTTTCCAAAATTAAAATAATTTATTTGTTGCTTCCTACGAAAAAAAAAAAAAAAATATATCCTATATATATATATATATATATATATATACTCTATAATTTCGTAATTGGCTTGTTCTGTTTGCATATCAAGTTTGTTTCAAACGTTCTTGAATTATCAAAGTAACTATTTAAAAAAAATTACTTTATAAAGCACTGGCTACATTCGGATCATGCCATCTAACTTGATTTGTTGTGTTGCATAATCGACGTGCACTTAGAAAACTAGAAAATCAGTATTTGACGCAAGGAATAGTGAAAATGGGTGTACACTGTCAATTTTTGGTACAGCGAGATTGCCATTTTTTCTTGCGAACAATTCGGAACACGTTAACAGCACGTGTTAAGATTTTTTACCAAATCTATGTATACAGCAGAGTTTAATGAACAGATTATCAAATAAAAGCTAATTACATTTGGATTCATTGTAATATTATGTGTGAATTTCAGCTTCTGCTACTTCCATGGCATGAATTTACATTTCATTTGTTGAATAGAAAAAAATATCTCCCATTTCGGTACATGTTTAAATGCGTTCCGTAGGGCTTCTACTGTTGAATGTGCTTTTAAATAGTGCAGGTTGGCAACGGTTCAATATTTCATTATTTGAATTGCATTAAGCTGGTAAATTGTTGGTTCACCATGTTTCAATGCCTTAGATGGGTGTTGACAACTTTGCCCTTACTGTTCTCACATAATAATTTGACCAACATCTCTAGGTGCATCCCGTCCTCCGTCCATAATATTTGATGTCCATTTAATACTGTATAAACATTCAATAATGAAACATGGCCTATTAAGCTCCTTGATGCCTGAGGTACAAAATATAATGCATTTCAGGCATCACAAGGCAAAGAAGTCTTTTTTTCAATTTTAAGGGCTTCTACACTATTTGATGGATGTCACGCTTATTGGACTCACACTATTATAGAAGCATGTATATATAACAAAATGTCTTTCGTTTTGTTTCTTCTTAATGCAGGCTCAAATAAAACGTATATTTCACTTTCCATGTGAAAAGACAAAAATAAATTAAATCAAATAAAACAAACGTTTTCCTTTCCCATTTTATTCTCATTTATCAACAGATAAACACACACACACACACACACACACACATATATATATATATATATATATATATATATATGCTCTATATATACTGCTATATATATATATCGTCTTTTGAGAAATGTGAGCTTTAACCCAAATTCATTGGCCCACCATTCCTGCTATTTTTAAAAAACAAAACAGAAATTTTAGCAGATACAAGAAACATTTCTCTTTCGCATGGTCTTCTCAAATATCTACTCATGAACATATCTTTATATATAAATTGGAGAGCAAAGCAAGATAGAAATATGTGAACAAAGAGAGTGTGAAAAATAGAAACCAATCAAATTGCGTGCGTCACATCCAGTTCAAGCTCAATGCTTGTACGTGCTTCTTCTGCTTGCATAAATCCGGCTGCAATTTGTTTATCCATAAGGCTTCGTATGTGGCTAGCTCCCTCTTGTTATTGTATTTAATAATTACTGTGAATGCCACGTTTGGAGAACATACATGCGAGGTTTCAACGATGTGTTGCGCAATTGCAGACGTTTATTCACTATTTGATCTAAAACAGGCGTTTAAACTACAATGATCTCTCATTCGAGTAATTATTCGTCTGGTCGATGGGCCTACGTAAGTTGATCGACAACTTGTGCATGTATATTGGAAAATAATATTTGATATCGACATTAACTGCTGTTTCTCTTTGATTGCTGGTAAAGGCAAGTGTGTTGCCCTACATAACGATGGTAGGTCAGCTGCATTAAATGTGCGTGATAATGCTGCTTCAACATTCTTTTGTACCATTCGGGAAACTGCAGCCCCTTTAAATGGAATGTTTAGGTAGACTGTTTTCTTTTCTGGTCCGTAATACGTCTGTTTCTGTTTAATTTCCCTTTTAATAATTGATTGAGTTAATTGTCTGCGATAGACATTAGACATTAAATCGTTAACTGCATTATTAGATCCGTTTTCTTTTTCACACTATCTCTATGTTTACATAATTCTATCTTGTTTTGCTTTCCAATTTGTATATAAAGATATGTTCATAAGTAGATACTTGATGAGATAATGAAAAAGAAAGTTTTCTTGTATCTGATTCAATTTCTTTTTATTTTTGCACATGGGAAGAATTTTAATGAATATATATATATATATATATGTATATATATATATATATATATATATATATATGCTCTCTATATATATATATAAGCAAAACAAACGATAAATTGTAATAGTAAGGAGAATGTGAAAAAGGAGACAACCCATAAATTGCGGAAATCAACTTCAGTTTAATTTCAACGCCCGAACATGCTTCTTCTGCTCACATTTATCTGACTGCCGTTCGTTTATCCACATAGCTTAGTATGTGGATAACTATTTTCTGTTATTGCATTTTGAAATTAGTTTAACCGCAACGTCTGGTCAACATATGTATGATGTTTTAACGTTGTTTTGCGCAAATGCAGGAGTATATTCACTTTTTGTTTTAATACAAGTGTTCAAGTTGCAATTTTTATCACCCGAGAAATTAACCGTTTTTTGATCGGGCTACGTAAATTGACCAAAAACTTGCATATGTATATGATTAAAAAGGATTTGTAGAGTAAATTCAAGGCTGCTCCCATTTTATCAGTGATCAAGTCGAACGCGTTACCTTAAATAATCTGCGTAGTATAGCTGCTTTAAATAAGCGTGCATATGTCGATTAAATGTTTTCGTGCTATAGGGAAAACAGCATCTTCCATTAATTTTATGTTTAAGGAAATTGCTTATTGTTTCTATTGATTTCAACTTCTTGTAATTTAATCAACCATATGCTTGGGATAGTCTTTCGAAATATGACGAAATTTTGCTTGAGTATATTCGCCGCTATCTACTTCTGGATTAAACCATCTATCAACTCATTAAAATCAGCCATAAACTGTTCCTAAGTTATAACAATAATGCAAATACTGTGCAGACCAGGTTGGTTTATGGTAAATTGTATTGCTTCATTAATCATTTACACCTTTCTTTAATTGCCAATCCATGAACGGAAAATCACCGTCTTTCTCATGCTCTGACATAAACTCGATATTTTAATGCGCTCTATTGAAACTGCGACGTAGTTTTCCTGATAAAAACCTGTTTTACAGCAAAACAAGGAAAATGTCATGTCAAATATTGTATGAATTTTACTGGCGACTCATCAGTAGATGCCCGTTAACGCCCTTTCCACATTATTTATTTGGGTGAGGAAAGTGAAAAAATATTTTCCCACTTTCCTCACCCCAGTATATGGTGGGTAAAGGGCGTAATACCGGCTCCTGCAGATGAGTCGCCAATAAGCACGACACGACTGTGCACGAGGTCATACTTTCCGTTCATGCTGTCTTTAGTTTATCCTTCTGGTCACAAGTGAACTAATTTGTTACTAGGTGCGCAACACCTCATACACAATTGCATAAATATTACATAACACATGCATTTTGCGCATTTACCTATTTCACTCTTTAACAGAGTTTCCTCGAGATAGGGGCTCCTAATTGCCACACAATTAACCTGCTTATGGATAATTCCATTAAAACATAACTGTATATCTAACGTGTATATCTGGCGTAGAATATTACCTTGGACCGGAAGTGGCAATAGTCTTTGATTAATTTCTTGAATTATACTGTCAATTGTCTCTATAATTGGAACATTTGTAAACAAAGATGTAACGTGAAAATACATTATAATCTTGATTTGTATGTGTATATTTTGAATTACATTAAAAAATTCAATGGATTGCGAAATATAATCAGTATATGAATTAAAGCTTTTATTCAATACATCGTAAGAAGAATTTAGGACAACATTTTTTTGTGTGTTCTAATACACTGTACATTGTTTATTTGGGTGATCAAATTGTATGAGCTTCTGTGACACGAGCATATCAATAAAACCGGCATCGATCAAGATTTGAATCTCATTTATTAATTCCCGCTCAAGTTTGTCTATCTCATCTGATGTACATCCAAAACTTATGCATTTTGTGTAATCATGTAGCATGTTCTTCATCCTTTGCATTTAGTTTTATTAGCTCATTATAATACAATACGTAATTTCGTCTTTCTTCGAAATAGTTGGCTACATCGTCAGAAACCGCATTTTGCAAAACGATTTAGGTAATAAAATACATAGCTAACATATCAGATCCTTTCCCGCAAAATTGCTGAATCTTATCTTAATTGTTAAATTCTGTAAAACGCCAAACTTGTAAAGATATGTTGATTGAACCGTAGGTAGACTATTTTAAACTAAACACCAAATCTCCTCCAAACCTTAATGGATAAAATGCTTTCTCCAATAGCATATTTTGCTTTCTGCATTTTAGCGTTACTAGTTTATCTGATATTTTGAAAGATTCTATTGGAATGCAAGCATTATAAAAATTAAAATTTTCCTTCCCACGTACAAAGACAGCAAGGTAAATTTAATCAGTACTAGAACACTTGTTCTCAATTTCTGTTATTTGATTAAATTTCTATTTATCTGAGCACATGGAAAGGAATTTTTTATTGAAAAGTTTATACTGTTATGCTAGTTAGATTATGTAATGATATGATTCCCTCAGTGTATATATCGAAGGAGTAAATTTATATGGAAAATATAAAAAGAACATGTGATTAAGAAGGGGAAGCATTTAAATCATACTGCTGAAAAATATAGTTACGTCTATAAATATAATACAAGTTTCTGAATGCTAAACTCGTGTTTCATTATCAAAACAAGAATTTCGAAAATAGCGTTTGTATATACTGTTCGATGCAGAAACTAATACTTATACAATTTTTTTAGAAATTGTTGTGCACCCATAAACAGATTGGCTCAAATAGGACCAGAAAGATAAACAAAAGTCAGCATGAACAAAAGTAGTATCTCATGTACTAAAACTATTCTTGCTTATTAGAGACTCATCATTAGGAGCCGGTAGTACGTCCTTTATCCGCTTTATATGTATTAATTGGTGCGAAACACATGATACACAATTGCATATATTTTGGCTTTTAGCAACGAACTGTAGCTAGCTGTATTATATTTAATTGAATGATGCCATAATTTCCGGGGAAGAACGATAACTGATAGCGACCTAGGCCAGAATGCATGGAATTCCTGGTGTAGAAATTGTACAATAGTAGTACTATTCAAATTAAGTGAAATTTAGGATATTACGAAACCCATTGTCGTGGAAATGTGAGCCAATTTGGAAACTATATTGGTGTTAAAATTTACCGACTCTACAAACATGGTGGTGGTACAGTAATGTTGGTACCTATTATTGTCTCAGTATATATTACATAAAATGTGTTGGTTTTTACGTTTTAAGACTTAATATGAACTTAACTCCACTACTGCTTGCAAACATATTCGAATAGGTGATTAAACCATTTAATTGAACCAAATTATTTACCAGATATGTAGACGGTTAAGTGAGTCTTAACATTGTATATTATTGTATTGTATTGTGTTGTATTGCATTATATTGTATTGTATTGCATTGTATTGTATTGCAATGCATTGTATTGCATTATATTGCATTACATTGAATTGCATTGTATTGCATTATATTGCATTACATTGTATTGCATTGTATTGCATTATATTGCATTACATTGTATTGCATTGTATTGCATTGTATTGCATTATATTGCATTGCATTGTATTGTATTGCATTGTATTGCATTATATTGCATTACATTGTATTGCATTGTATTGCATTGTATTCTATTCTATTTCTATTCTATTCTATTCTATTCTATTCTATTCTATTCTATTCCATTCTATTCTATTCTATTCTATTCTATTCTATTCTATTCTATTCTATTCTATTCTATTCTATTCTATTCTATTCTATTCTATTCTATTCTATTCTATGCTAATCTATTCTATTCTATGCTATTCCACACTATTCAGTTCTATTCTATGCTATTCTATTCCATTCCTTTCTATTCTATGCTTTTTTGTTCTAGTCTATTCTATTGTTTTCTGTTCTCTTCTATTCTATTCCTATTCTATTCTATTCTATTCTATTCTATTCTATTCTATTCTATTCACATTCTATTCTATTATTCTATTCTATTCTATTCTATTCTATTCTATTCTATTCTATTCTATTCTATTCTATTCTATTCTATTCTATTCTATTCTATTCTATTCTATTCTATTCTATTCTATTCTATTCTATTCTATTCTATTCTATTCTATTCTATTCTATTCTATTCTATTCTATTCTATTCTATTCTATTCTATTATTCTATTCTATTCTATTCTATTCTCCATTCTATTCTATTCTATTCTATTCTATTCTATTCTATTCTATTCTATTCTATTCTATTCTATTCTTATTCTATTCTATTCCATTCTATTCTATTCTATTCAATTCTATTCTATTCCATTCTATTCTATTCTATTCTATTCTATTCTATTCCATTCTATTCTATTCTATTCTATTCTATTCTATTCTATTCCATTCTATTCTATTCCATTCTATTCTATTCTATTCTATTCCATTCAATTCTATTCTATTCTATTCTATTCTATTCCATTTTATTCTATTCTATTCTATTCTATTCTATTCTATTCTATTCTATTCTATTCTATTCTATTCTATTCTATTCTATTCTATTCTATTCTATTCTATTCTATTCTATTCTATTCTATTCTATTCTATTCTATTCTATTCTATTCTATTCTATTCTATTCTATTCTATTCTATTCTATTCTATTCTATTCTATTCTATTCTATTCTATTCTATTCTATTCTATTCTATTCTATTCTATTCTATTCTATTCTATTCTATTCTATTCTATTCTATTCTATTCTATTCTATTCTATTCTATTCTATTCTATTCTATTCTATTCTATTCTATTCTATTCTATTCTATTCTATTCTATTCTATTCTATTCTATTCTATTCTATTCTATTCTATTCTATTCTATTCTATTCTATTCTATTCTATTCTATTCTATTCTATTCTATTCTATTCTATTCTATCTATTCTATTCTATTTCTATTCTATTCTATTCTATTCTATTCTATTCTATTCTATTCTATTCTATTCTATTCTATTCTATTCTATTCTATTCTATTCTATTCTATTCTATTCTATTCTATTCTATTCTATTCTATTCTATTCTATTCTATTCTATTCTATTCTATTCTATTCTATTCTATTCTATTCTATTCTATTCTATTCTATTCTATTCTATTCTATTCTATTCTATTCTATTCTATTCTATTCTATTCTATTCTATTCTATTCTATTCTATTCTATTCTATTCTATTCTATTCTATTCTATTCTATTCTATTCTATTCTATTCTATTCTATTCTATTCTATTCTATTCTATTCTATTCTATTCTATTCTATTCTATTCTATTCTATTCTATTCTATTCTATTCTATTCTATTCTATTCTATTCTATTCTATTCTATTCTATTCTATTCTATTCTATTCTATTCTATTCTATTCTATTCTATTCTATTCTATTCTATTCTATTCTATTCTATTCTATTCTATTCTATTCTATTCTATTCTATTCTATTCTATTCTATTCTATTCTATTCTATTCTATTCTATTCTATTCTATTCTATTCTATTCTATTCTATTCTATTCTATTCTATTCTATTCTATTCTATTCTATTCTATTCTATTCTATTCTATTCTATTCTATTCTATTCTATTCTATTCTATTCTATTCTATTCTATTCTATTCTATTCTATTCTATTCTATTCTATTCTATTCTATTCTATTCTATTCTATTCTATTCTATTCTATTCTATTCTATTCTATTCTATTCTATTCTATTCTATTCTATTCTATTCTATTCTATTCTATTCTATTCTATTCTATTCTATTCTATTCTATTCTATTCTATTCTATTCTATTCTATTCTATTCTATTCTATTCTATTCTATTCTATTCTATTCTATTCTATTCTATTCTATTCTATTCTATTCTATTCTATTCTATTCTATTCTATTCTATTCTATTCTATTCTATTCTATTCTATTCTATTCTATTCTATTCTATTCTCTTCTATTCTATTCTATTCTATTCTATTCTATTCTATTCTATTCTATTCTATTCTATTCTATTCTATTCTATTCTATTCTATTCTATTCTATTCTATTCTATTCTATTCTATTCTATTCTATTCTATTCTATTCTATTCTATTCTATTCTATTCTATTCTATTCTATTCTATTCTATTCTATTCTATTCTATTCTATTCTATTCTATTCTATTCTATTCTATTCTATTCTATTCTATTCTATTCTATTCTATTCTATTCTATTCTATTCTATTCTATTCTATTCTATTCTATTCTATTCTATTCTATTCTATTCTTATTCTATTTTAACATCTTGTTCACCCTGTTTTTAACCAAATATGCACAATTTTGGGACATTTAAGCAACATAAAAATTTTTCAAATGTGGTATAATTGTAGTCGAACAACTTTTATTGGCAACAGAAAAGAAACGGATAACAAAATTTGCATACACATCAAAGTTTGCACACAAGAGCAAAAACTAAGGACATAGAAAAGAAATCTAAAAACTTAAGTGTAAAGTAGTTTTACATCCCTACTCCTTTACGTATTGCACATATCTTATTATGAAACATTTATCATTTGAACTCTACCTGCATAGCATTTAAACTTGATAAATGTGATGTATTTCTTAAGCCATATTCGACGGACTTTCCGAATGTGAGATAAGTTCTTCTTAAGGACTACATTTCTTCATTAATTTTGTTTGCGTGATCATGCAAAAGCACTAAAACTGGTAGTCTTAAATATGCTGATATTCATGAAAAGGATGAAATCTTTAAATTATTTCTAGACGCATAGATTTTCGTTTCCTATTTATTTATATATATATATATATATATATATATATATATATATGTATGTATGCTATTTCGCACAAAATCACTAAATCCGAAAAATTTTGTTAATTGGTGCTACTATTATGGACTTTCGGCAAAATTTCCACACATTAAACTGAATATTTGTTTTTGCTTCTTCTTTCGTCACAGGCTAAATTTGACGCCGAGAGCTAACGCCTCTCCGACATACAAACTAGTGTAATTGTCTATAGCAATCAATCCGATGTCCAGGAACATATGTCAACCTATCTATTAATTCAAACAAATTTTACAAAGAACGTGAAGAAAATTTAAAAAAATTATTATTCAAATATTTCGACCGCTGAGTAATTATTTGTGGGAGCATTGAAAAATATTATAGCGCAACTGAACACAAAAGTAGAAAATTAATTGTTTATAATGACCGATACCAGTTTCTCCTTTGGCTAGTGATATAAAAGTCAAGGATACTATGTACTTGCAAACGAATAATGCCAACAAACATTAATCGTATTCATAAACCACTTTAATTTCAAAATTTAAGTGGCTCTTTTAATCATAAGCATTTATTGAAGGATATCACAAATCATACAAATAATTCATTTAAATAATTAATCTAGTTATAATACTGTACACAATTTAGCTTTGTTGTTGGAACTCAGTGTTGATGTCATTACGAAAGTTGAATAGAAGTGAATTGGAAAGAATAAAATGTGCTATGGAGATTGCGTACTAAATATAATGTAATTGTTACCAGCTCTTCTAACAGATGAGCACAAAGCTCTAACAGTTTTTTTAAACAACATGAGCCCTCATAATTCTAAAAGTCAATTTATCAAAGTCAACAGCCAATTTGGCCGAAAATATATCATATGTGAAAATCCTACTTAAAATTTAAGTCTCTAAGAAACCAATACGATAATAGCCAACGACCAGTATGTTGAAGACAATATCGGTTATACAAAGGCAGATTACGAAATCCTTAGAGGAGAATTGATAAACGACACCAGTACTATTTTTATAATAATTATATATTCTCGGTTGCGAAGAAATAACTTGTATGCAGCTATGTAGTATGTGCTGCCATCAATGGAAAATATATTCTATATAGTTCCCGAAGGATACGTAAAGGTCAACGTGAATAATAGGTGTGATTTTTGTATTTGGATATCGTGCTGACTGATAATACACCTGTAGAAGTCTGCACTACGCCCAAAACCCACGATATATTTAGTCAAGGACTTTGTGAATTTTAGATGGTGGACTCGCCTATAAATAAGTTTACTCAAGCAGTAGTAGTATTGATTTTATATAATTTTTTTCCATGCGATTTTCGCCATCACAGAATATATATATATATATATATATATATATATATATATATATATATATATATTAGTACATATCAATATAAAAATGTATGTGCATGTGTGTGGTTATCAAAATCGTTGCGTGGCTTCATATAATCTTAACACCTGTTCAGCTTAGCAAATAAAACTTGACAAAATAAAGTCATTACATTTGGGGGATGTATGTATTTTAAATTGAATTCAAGCGTCTGCTTCAATGTATTACACGATTATTGAATTTAATTTTGTTTTGAAAAACTTTAGAATGCGCTTTGTAACAATAAAATATATTTAAATGCTGATTTTTGGTATCATTTTCGTTATTCTCAATATATTACAATACCAGCTAAATGAATTTCTTACTTCCTCGTATACAAAACAATCTAGTTTGATTGTCATTAATTGTTATACGCTTGGCATGTGGCAATTTATCAGTATTCCACCTCAAAATCTGTTAGATACACCTGTTTTTCTCTTCTTGGAAATTAAATTATTGCCTTCAGTTTAATAATGATTACTTTGTGCGTAACATCTAGAGCAAGGGCTAGATATAATATAAAACACATCGAAATGTATTTTTTATTTATAAGACTATTCATAATCATAGAAATCGAATAGGCTGAAGTAATTTTTTTCTACTAAGTTCTTCACAAATGGATAATTTTTGATCATTTTATCAAATAATCCTTTGTTACTACTGTCACTAGTCTACTAGCTGATATGAAGATCTGCTCTCGAAAAGTATTTAGATTCTAAAGCATTTCCATGATATCACGAAGAGCCGAAATGCAGCGGCTTTGAAATATAATTAACAGATAAATTTTATCTACCAGAACTTGGAAATAATTATCTCACCTTGGTGTTGGATGAGCCTTAATCTCTATAAAATCGATAACAAAGACGGAACTTTCAAGATAACCATCTTCGAAAAGATATTAGCATAGGAGATACTAATACATCGCTTTTCCAAGCTGCCAAGGGTAAAGTTCCATTTCATCCACCAATGTATGGCGGCCATTACGGCACCACTTACTAATGGTATCAGAAACCGCGCTTAGCTTTACTTTCCGCTTGCTAAAGCTATCAAATAAAAGCTAAAAATATTATTCGAAAATTGTCTTCCTTTCTGTGACTAATTTGAAATTCAAATTACATAGGAATTATACAGCGATTGAAATCAAACTTTACCGACACACAGTACTGCATTACACGAATACACGTACACACGTATATACATATACATATATATATATATATATATATATATATATATATATATATATCTCTATATATATATATATAAGAATGAGATCAGGTCTGTTGGATCCAATTTTTTTAGATTATGCCATTTTTAATTAAAACTGAAAAAATAAAAACATATACTGCCATAATACTCTAAGTCAATGCCACTTTTTCAGATGGCACGGCATTTATAACATATTGGAAGATTGGAGGCTTCCTGGAGGGAACGTTAAGATGCCAGTCCTGCCAAATACGCTCTACCCAAAGAAATGACGGAAAAAGAAAAAAACTAAGTTGGTGTATGACAAAAATTTGTAGATAGTGCGCGTCCTGGATAGCCCATTGTGTGATTTGCATGAATCTTGCCCCAATTTGTTCCGATTCGAGTCTGTGTAACGTAAATTCTTACAAGTACTTGCAGCAATGTTTATTCGATATTTACAAAATATTTATTATTAAATCCCGCTGTACTACTCCAATTCATTATCACTTCCTTAGGTGAAATGATATCTATTCTAGGATGACAAATCGAGGGTGGTCCGTTGCAATATCGGTTTCGAAGCGATGCCCAATACGCTCCTCCCGGAGGAAAGAGTGACCACAAAGATATAATAAGCTTGTGTATGGATAAAAGTTTCATGTGGTGCGCGGCTTATGTGGTGCAGTAAATGAGTTGCACGACTCCGAAGCAAATGTGTTACAGACCTTTAACTCTGTAATGTATTGATAAGGGACAAAGTAGATGAATACATGTCTGTTTGATGAATTACCTTTATAAAAGTATGCACTGTTTAGATTAAAATGGCAAAAAACATCTGTACACATAAATGTATATTTTTTTTCTTTATTTTGTCCATTGCCTTCGAATATTACACAGTATGCAAGTATGTATTAGGTGTTGCGAACCTAGTAACAAGTTGGTTCAGTTGTGACCAGAAGGATAAACCAAAGGCAACATGAAATGAAAGTATAATCTCATGCACATTCGTTTGTGCTTACTGGCGATTTATCAGTTGGAGCCGGTTTTACGCCCTTTAACCACTTTATATTTGTGTGAGAAATGTGGGATAGTAGGACGGTACATTCCTAACCCAAATATATAGTGGTTAAAGGGCGTAAAACCGGCTCCAACTGATGAGTCGCCAGTAAGCACGAAACGAATGTGCATGAGATTATACTTTCCGTTCATGCTGTCCTTGGTTTATCCTTCTGGTCACAACAGAACTAAGTTTTTACTAGGTTTGCAACACCTAATACATACTTGCATATACATTAGTTCTCCTCAATAAACATTATTTAAAAATTTACCAATAATTGATTGCGCGGGTTTTGGTAACAATTCTTTAAATCAAGTTTGTGAGCTTGAAATAAACCCCGATCCTATTGTATTTAACCAGACATCGAATAACATAACAAAACTACCGCCAGCCGCAACGCACTGACGCTTTTCAAACTTAAAAGATCATCATCAGAGTACGACGGCAAACTAAATATCGAGGATCAAACCGCATTGAATATATATAGTAATCAAAGTTAGATATGCGGCTCTCGCCTCTAGCAGTCTCGAAAACATTGAACTTGACTGGAAATGTTGGCTGCACAATTTCTTTGCCGTCTCGAACATTAACTGTTTGCAGCTTTCGCCACATATATATATATAGGCAATACAATTTAACAATATTTGATTGCTTGGGTGGTGGTAACAAATCTTTAAATCAAGTTTGCGAGCTTGAAGTAAACACCGATCCCATTATATTTAACCAGTCGTCGAACAACATAAAACTACCGCCAGCCGCAACGCACTGACGCGTTTCGACCTTCCCTGATCATCATCTAAATTTGTTTTTCATATATATTCAAAGCGGTTTGATCCTCGATAGTTAGTTTGCCGTCGTACTCTGATGATGATCATGGAAGGTCGAAACGCGTCAGTGCGTTGTGGCTGGCGGTAGTTTTGTTATGTTGTTCGACGACTGGTTAAATACAATGGGATTGGTGTTTACTTCAAGCTCGCAAACTTGATTTAATAAATTGTTACCACCACCCGCGCAATCAATTACTGTTTAAATTGTATTGCCTATATATGTATATGTGGCGAAAGCTGCAAACAGTTAATGTTCGTGACTGCATAGAAATTGTGCAGCCGACATTTCCAGTCAAATTCAATGTATGCGAGACTGCTAGAGGTGAGAGCCGCATATCTAAATTTGATTTCCATATATATTCAATGTGGTTTGATCCTCGATAGACAGTTTGCCGTCGTACTCTGATGATGATCATGTAAGGTCGAAACACGTCAATGCGTTGTGACTGGCGGTAGTTTTGTTATGTTTTTCGATGACTGGTTAAATACAATGGGATCGGTGTTTACTTCAATCTCGCAAACTTGATTTAAAGAAGAGTATTTAAATGTTACACAGTATATTTCTAATTAGGAAGAAAAACGCATTAATAAAAAAGTGGATAATGGCCATTTATTTCGATAATGCTAAACTTCGCTCTACAATCTTTCATTTATATATACATTCTGGGTTTACATTTGAATATGTGGGTGGCAACAAATATAACTCGGTTTTCTATTTCTTGTTTTGGCTGATTGTTAAGTGTGTATGTGCATGTTTCTGTGTGTGTGCCTGTTTGCATGTTAAGTTCCTTCTCACTGTATTGCAAAGTAATGTCTGAAATCTGGTCTTTATTGTATTGATGGCTTGAATATTAAACATCTGTTCGAATTTTTTGATGTTACGTGTACGAGTGCTATTTTTCCGAGTGCAGTCTTTCGATGCACATTTTTGCGCAAATTTTTGTTCTGCATTTGGTAACACCGCAAGTGTGGATTGCAGTGTTGAACGCTAATATTGTTTGGAAATTTCTGTCCCCGTGTGCGCATCTATTTTTTCCTCTTCAGTGTGTTGCCACTCCGATTGAATGTTTGTTGATTCTTGTCGAGGGTCTGTTCAGTCTTGCCTGGATAAAAATAAATTGCTGTTAAATTTTGTTATTCGTGGCCAGTCAATTGAAATATCGTGTTGATGAAATTTTTGAATATTTAATCCAGGTGCTTGTTGTTTCATATAAAGGGCTTCATAAATATATAATTATTTTTCTAATTTTGCTTTATGTAGAATTGAGAAATTGGTCGAATTACCTAGTTGCACCGTTGCCAATTTATGATCGGAAATAACTGACTTTCCTGACGGTGCCAAGCCTTTTTAATCAATTTCTGTGGCAAATGTTGCTGGATTCTGTTTATCAATTGCTTCTTCGTACGTCCGATATATGTGCTACCGCACATACATGAGAATTTGTAGACTATGAATGATTTGGAGAGAATTTGCAATTGATCTTTGGCACCTAACCTCATGATTCTCTGTGTACTAAATGTGATATTAACTTTTACTCTAGGAAAATTCTCCTTAGTTATTCGATTCCGCCGCCGTGCAATTATTGAGGCTGTTACGTCGCCTATTAATGGTAAGCTTAGGAAAACCCGCTTGACGGTAACCTCTCTAGTGCGAATCTGCTGTGGTCTGATGTTGACATCAATGAATCGCTCTGGGTAGTTGTTCATTAGCAAAATTTTCCTGAGTTAGCCCAGTTCTTCATCAATCTTGTGTTCAGAGCAGATCTTCCTGATTCTGTTTGCTAGGTTGTTTACTAAGTTTCTGTCGTGGGATTTTGGCACACTGCTGTTGTACTGAATGTTTTGCCCGGTGTAATTGGATTTTCTATATATGGCCAGTGTCAAATCCCCATTTTCTTCTCGACCATTACATGCAAACAGGCACACACAGAAACAAACGCATACACACTTACCAATCAGCCAAAAAATAGAAAACTGAGTGATATTTGTTGCCACCCACATATTCAAATGAAAACCCAGAATGTATATAAATGCAAGATTGTTGAGCGAAGTTTAGTACTCTCGAAATAAATGGCCATTACCCACTTTGTTATTAATCTGTTATTTCTTTCTAATTAGAAATATATATATATATATATATGCCTCTATATACTCTATTCGTGTACCCTTCCTGTGGGCCAAAACAAAAAGAAATTATATCAGATAAAGAAACATTTCTTTCTCATTGTCTTCTCAAATATCTACTAATGAACATATCTTTATATATAAATTGGAAAGCAAAACAAGATAGAAATATGTGAACATAGAGAGAGTGTGAAAAATAGAAACCAATCAAATTGCGTGCGTCACATCCAGTTCAAGCTCAATGCTTGTACGTGCTTCTTCTGCTTACATAAATCCGGCTGCAATTTGTTTATCCATAAGGCTTCGTATGTGGTTAGCTCTCTTTTGTTTTTGCATTTAGTAGTGGTGAATACTACGTCTTATATCTGGTAAAATTTCTTTCAGTTTTGCACAGGGAAGGGTAAAATGAATTTTATTAAAGCGCGCGTTTCAAATAATATATATATATATATATATATATATATATATATATATATATATATATATATATATATATACTCTCTATATATATATAACGACTATTTAAATCCAGCCAGTCGTGCATATATGTAACAATTATATTTGGGGTATAATAAAGCTAGTATCGTGTCATAATAGGTCTAAACATCCAATTTATTTGTTAGATAGCTAGTAGAATCAAATTTAAATTAAATCACGATTTTTGCCATTCTAGTTTGAAACTTTCATGAAACATCATGAATTCGTGTAGTGCTTAAATAAATTAGCACTGGTATACACGCAACTCATAGCTAATTAGCTTTCAACATGTAATTAATGTAGCCACGTACAACTTCGTTGTATCTTGTCAGAACATGCAGATAATAAATAACGGAAAATAAGTGTTTACATGAAAACAGCAAACCAGGAAGCCATAAGTATGATTAATCTATTCATAAGTACATTTCCATTATTTTACACTTACAACAGTCGAAAAAAAATTGAGGCATACAATTTGACGAACGAAATACTGCATGTATTTGACATTATACACTTGAATTGCATTCTGTAATCAGCTTAAATTAAAGAGCTGATAAACTTGACGATATTTTCATTTAATATCATCTAATAATAATTCAAATTACTTTCCATTTGAAGAACAATTTATTCGCAAAATAGAAAATATAAATAAAATATTTTAACGATTTCCCGTAAGGTGCATAAAGCTATCTACCTTGCACTTATTTATGTATAACTTGAATTTTTTATAAATGTAACTAAGTTATAATTAAGGCAAATAGAAAACGCAATTAAACATTCCGATCCGTTTTGCTTCATTGGAAGTTGCAGGTATATCCGAAGCCGGGTCTTAAAATGCGAGGAATTTTCTTCCGTCTTGAAACTCATCCGTTATACAACCACAGCCACGCATTTAAATAACTTTCCAAAATTATATTCAACTTGATGTGTTTGGTAAATCTTCCGCTTAACCAAAATTTGTCAACTGTAGCAAGGCCTTGTCATAACTATAATTTCTCAACGAACTAAAACCTGTGTGCTATATGTAGCTTAGGTTGTCTTATAGGTGAGTTGCAAGGTCCTGTACCAAATGCTTTGGGCTGAAAACCGGACCGCAGCAATTCGTGCAATTGCTGGTGTATGCCCAAGGAAGAAGAAACAGGTCTGATTGATGAATTCATCTGCTATCCTATGGAATTTAAAAATTAAACATTAATTCTCTCTCTCCCTTTCTCTCTTTCTCTCTCTCTCTTTATATATATATATATATATATATATACTCTATATATATATATATATATATATATATATATATATAGGGGTGCAGTATAGTGAACAATGAATGCAGTGTCAAGCTCAACTCATCAAATAGACCGCTTTTAAACTTATGGGGGTACTCATCAAAAAATTACCAGATCGCCACTTCTCAATAATTAATCGGGGCATATTTGGTTCATAGTCCTGCACTCACTCACTACGCTAACCAAATGGTGCAATAAATAAAATTTTTCGTTTTATATATAAATTTGTGTTAATTTCTCAGACCTTGATGCCGTACAAAATGTTTAGTTCATATTGATAACATTTATAATGAAATCTCGCGAATAGACATTAATTTAAATCCATCTGGACAAGTGGCATGGTGCCTGTTCTGCATTGCCGATCGGGCACGGTCAGTTGAAACTTTTGTCAAAAGTCATGTCAAATAGGTTCCCCCCGGAAGAAATTCCTGACAAAATGAAAATATGATATAAAGCTGAAATTGCATGTAGTTGACATAATGGATGGTGCAATGGATGAGTGCTTGATTCAAAACAAATTGGCCCCGATAAGGGCCTCAGTGCCAGCAAGTCTAACTGAATGGCCAATAAGCACGACTTAATTGATTAGTATATACTGAAAGCAGGTTTATAGAAATAAATCATTCAATAAATGAATTTTTATGCTTTAATTAATTAAGCACTGAAATTTAGTAGAGCTTATATAATTTGAAAATGAGAAGAAAATTCGCTCCAAGTCCATTACATTTTGTCAAGGAATGTAAATGAGTTCACTGCCCAGACGTCCAGTTTTACTTGACTAACGACACAGCCAATGTGCGACATATTGGCCGCTTCTGCTGATACCCAGCCTTTTAATCGCAAAACGCATGCGTCATTAATTTATCACTTTCTGATCATACTGTTTTCGGCCTATCTTCTTGGCAGTCTTAATGAACTAACGTACAACCATGAATTCAATTCCTATTCTAAAACGCTTCTGTAAATTTATCATTTCTTGATTGTTGAGAATACGTGTATTTGCATTTATGTACCAAGTATTGCGTGTCTACTAACAAATTAGTTCAAATAGGACCAGAATTATCTATCAAATTAAGCATTAACAAAATGCACAATCTCATTTACGTGTGAGTTGCATACTTACAATTAAATCATCAGTAAGCACAGGTGACAAGCATTATTGGACAAGAAATGTGGAGCAGTTATGCGGCACATTGTTAATATGACGTGTATTCAAGCTGTCGTAGAGTTAACATATAAAATATTTAGCAATAACATATACCGAGTCTGTATTATATAATATAATATTAATAATGTATTAATATAATAATATACCGTATCAAAACAATGGTTTTCAAAATACTGTGTTTGTAAAGAACACAGAAAATGGTTTTGATCGACATCAGTGTTCATAGATTTTCACAAGTAACAAGGGTTCAAAATTAGTTGTAGGTCATAATTTGGGTGAAATTTGGCGTATCTCTAAAACCATTGTAGTGGTGCAACTTGCAGGCTCGATACATTGAGTTGGTCTTGGAGCCCTATCGCCGAAGATTTTATATGAAGTTAAATTTATTACGACTGCAATACAAATTGGTTAAGGAGTTTTTACCCCCAAATTTCCAGCATACCTTGGCTGAATATATAGTAAAAATGTGTGGGTTGTACCAGTTCCATCTGATGAGTTGACGATTAAGCAATCATTGATTGCGTGTGTCTGGCGGTAGTTGTGCCATGTTGTTCGACGACGAGTTAATACAATGGGATTGGTATTTACTTCAAACTCGCAAGCTTGATTTAAAGAAACGATGGGTCGGCAGTAAGAAAGTAGTACATGTGTTCTCAGTCAAAATATGAAAACTATTTTCTTTTATATGCTCAAAGATTCTATTGAAATAGAAGTCAATACCAAAATATTATTTTCACAACAGGTCTAATCTTCTAAATGGCACTCAGGAAATACGTTTTAAAATATAAGAATTTTATGCCCGGTTCTGAGTGGGACAAATCAATGGTCAAATATGGAGAGTTTGAAGTAAACACCAATCGCATTGTATTTAACCAGTCGTCGAATAACATAACAAAACTACCGCCAGCCGCAACGCACTGACGCGTTTCGACCTTCCATGATCATCATCAGAGTACGACGGCAAACTGACTATCGAGGATCAAACCGCATTGAATATATATGGAAATCAAATGTAGATATGCGGCTCTCACCTCTAGCAGTCATGCATACATTGAACTTGACTGAAAATGTCGGCTGCACAATTTCTATGCAGTCACGAACATTAACTGTTTGTAGCTTTCGACACATATACATATATAGGCAATACAATTTAACAATAATTGTTTGCGCGGGTGGTGGTAACAAATCAAGCTCGCAAACTTGATTTAAAGAATTGTTACCACCACCCGCGCAAACAATTATTGTTGAATATGGAGAGTGTCTGATCTATGTTGTCCAAATATCATAAAATTTTTGAAAAATTAATGGTTCTGGGTTTAAATGAGCCAATGAAATAGGCTCTTCAAATTAAGAGCTAAATTATCAGTAACATAAAAATTGTCCGGTATAGAAAAGAGTTTGGGGACAACAAAAATCAGATAACTGTGAAATATGCAGTCCCACACAAAGGCATTTAAAGGGAGAAGTTGCCTTTACAGTTAAGACTTGACGGAGGATGTCCAGTTTGAACAACGGATATATTCAGACAAGAATAAAGTCGGCCTATTACCGACGACCCAACGAGTGAATTGCATGAATGCGTCACTTTTTTTAATTAGTGTGCAACAGCGTCCGCCTTATTCGCGGGCTACCTGGTTCCTAATCTAAAACTAGTTGAATTTTTCATATAACAAAAAAGACTCATATTTCGTTGGCGAAGTGGTAAATCAATTTGAAGCTACCTGGTGTGGGACGGGTTTTGGCCTATCTGGTAGTTCTGGTTTCTTCTCACAAGATGTCCAATAATGCAAAACAATCTGTTAGTACATTTGGTTAACGAAATTTTTCATTCAGCCAGTTAATTATCAGAAGTTCCTAATTGAAACTTAATTACAAATTCGGTGGCGGATCATGGCATTGCCTTCGATTTACAAATGAAAGAATAGTTAGTCAAATTAATTGTGCACACGAATTTTGAAATAAGGCATTCTAGTAGAAGACAATTCTGGAGTCCAGACAAGCAAATGGACAAATAAATTGATTTTCACTTTAAGGTGGACGAATATCTTTTATTGTATTTCAAAAGCTTTTGGAAACTACGGTTTCAAGAGTTCTCCATTAGTGAGTAAAGTATTTATACTGAATTAATTAAGTCGATTTATCAAATTGAATAGGCAAAAATAGTTTACTGTGCGTCATGGATTCATGTTTATCTAAATCAGATTTGAAACTTGAGATAATAATCAACAATTTAGTTATATATATATATATATATATATATATATATATATATATATATATATATATATATATAATTACAGTCTTTCGTTCACGTACGTTCTGGGTTTAATTTGCTTAAAGAATGGAAGCTAGTCTGATTCCCGGTTTTACCTTTATTTCTTATTGGTGGTTTATTGCGTACACACACTCGCAAAAACCTTATGGATAAACAAATTGCAGCCGGATTTATGCAAGCAGAAAAAGCATGTTAGGCATTCAGCTTGAACTGGATGTGACGAATGAAATTTATTGGTTTCCGATTTTGTCACTATATCTATGTTCACATATTTCTATCTTGTTTTGCTTTCCAATTTAAATATAAAGATATGTTCATTAGTAGATATTTGAGAAGACAATGCGAAAGAAATGTTTCTTATATCTGATAAAATTTCTTTTTGATTTTGCACACAGAATGGGTACAATGAATTTTATTAAAGCTCGCATTTAAGAAGAATTATTTATATGTTTATTTATATATATATATATATATATATATATATACTGACTCGGTTTTACACCTATTTTTATTTTTGGCTAATGTATCTCTGCGTTTGTGTCTGTGAGCGAGCCTGTTTGCATGTAAAGGTTTTTCTCGTTGTATTACAAGGTGACGTTTGAGATCTAGTCATTAGTGCATTGATGGCTTGAGAGTTAACCAACTGTTCGCATTATTGGGTGTTAACTATATGAATTTTATTTTTCCGAGTGTAGTCTTTCGTTCCCCTCGTTCCGTATTTTTGTTCTCCCAACTTGGTAACAGCGCAGGTGCGGATTGCAGTACTGAATGCTAATATAGTTTCGAAATTTCTGTCTCCGTTTGTGCAGTTGCTTTTTCCCTTTCAGTCTGTTGCCAATCCGGTCGAATGTTTATTAAGTCTGGTCGAGAGGGTGTTTGGTCTTGCCTGGATGCTAGTAAATTTTGTTGATTAGAATATCATGTTGATGATTCTTACGAATATTTAGGCTAGGTGTGTTTTTTGTTTTGTATAAATGACTTCATAAATATATAACAATTTCTCTAAGTTTGCTTTATGTAGAATTGAGAAATTAGTCAAATTGACAGGGTGCCCCGTTGCCAATATATGATTGGAAATAGCCGATTTTGCTGACGGTGCCGAGCCTTTTTAATCAATTTCTGTTGTAAATGCTGCTGGATTCTGTTAAGCAGTTGCTTATATATGTATATGTGGCGAAAGCTGTAAACAGTTAATGTTCGTGACTGCATAGAAATTGTGTAGCCGACATTTCCGGTCAAGTTCAATGTATGCGAGACTGCTGGACGTGAAAGCCGCCTATCTAAATTTGATTTCCATATATATTCAATGCGGTTTGATCCTCGATAGTCAGTTTTCCGTCGTACTCTGATGATGATCATGGAAGGTCGAAGCGCGTCAGTGCGTTGCGGCTGGCGGTAGTTTTCGTTATGTTGTTCGACGACTGGTTAAATACAATGGGATTGGTGTTTACTTCAAGCTCGCAAACTTGATTTAAATAAGCAATTGCTTCGTCGTACGTCCAATAAATGTGCTAACGCACATACGTGAGAATTTGTAGACTATTAATGATTTGAAAAGAATTGGCAATTGAACTTTGGCTTCCAACCTCATGATTCTCTGTGCACTAAATGTGATATTAACTTTAACACTGGGAAAATTCTCCTTAGTTACTCTATTTAGCCACAGTGCAATTATAGAGGTCGATACGTCGCCTCTAAATCGTAAGATCAGAACAACATGCTTGAAGGTATCCTCTATAGTGCGAATCTAACGTGGTCTGATGTTGACATCAATGTATTTGTTGTAGCACGTATATTGGACATACGAAGAAGCAATTGATTAACAAAATGAATGATGAACTCGGAATTGTGTTAAATAAATTTAATCAAAAGTACGGTTATTATTGATAGTCAAACGTTTTCATTAGGTATTACTAATGGTTTGGAAGGCAAATTTGGGACTAAAATGGCATGTACATGGAGATGACGAGCAATCTGATTATTACGAATCTTTTAGTGAAAGACAATCGTGTAAATGCTAAACTTGATGATATCACTCGGGAAATTAACAAAATTCAGAACTCATCCAGCACACGGGCTTCATTCTTATTAGGAACTCATTAATTACTGCCAATATTTTGCCAAGAATATGGCTAGAAACCGTTGAATAATTTCCCGGATGTGTGACTCTATTCATTGCACTACTCTGCCACACACTTCTAGTTCTTTCTTTCATATATGAACTTATGTTTTCGTCTACCAAGTACGTGGTGTTTTCAACACCATACTGACAAATAAGGGTAAATAATGGGTCATGTGTATATATCAAGATCGACACATTGATTAAAAGTGATTGTTATCACCGCCCGAGCAACCAATGTTCGTTTAATTATATAACTGTTCATTTCAAAACCACTTACCCATGAAATGTGGTATCTGTTCTATAATGAAGGATTGGGAATGGTTAGTTGGAACTTTTGGGCTAACCAAGAAAATTTAGCTAATATATAACTGAAAATTGTTTCTAGTATGCGGCAGGGTGGCTTAATGATTAGAGCATCAGATTCCGAAGCAGACGTGCCCAGGTTTGAGCCCTGTCCGCGGCAAATTCTGGCCAGTACGTGATGAGTTCCCAATAAGGACGAAACCGGTCTACTGGATGAATTGCCTTTTCTACACTATACAATGCTTAGTTTATACTGACAAATGTATGTACATAATGGGTCAGGTGTTTATATCAAGATCGCAACCTTGATTAAAAGAAATTTATCCTGTTTACCGGCGAATGGCACTTCAGGTCGAAATAGACGCCAAACATCTCCACTGGAAGAAAGATCTATTTAAGAAAATTATTTTAGTAAATAACTGCAAATTTTGTGTAAAATGTGACAGAGTGGCGCAGTGGATAACGACCCAGACTTTGAAAGAAATATGCTATAGTTTGAGCTCTGGTCGTGGAAATTTTCTGCACATTACTTGGTGAGTTTACAGCACGGAAGAAAGAGGCCTTCTAATTGAATGACATTTGCTATCTTAATCAATGCCTATTTTATGCTGGAAAAAACTGTATCGCAAGCCTATAAACTTCATTTAAACTTATTAGTACCCGTTTTTCTGTAATTCCGCAAAACAAAAGTGGTTATGAGATTCCGGATAAAGTATAAGCTTATCACAAGATATTATATTTGATTGGAAGTGATTGCATTTGAGAAATAACGTTTTGAATCAAAAATTTAAATAAAGTCCTTGTTATTATAGAATTTTTTCGAAAAAGAAGAGAATTATTTAAAGAATTTCTGTAAACGATATATTATGAAAAACATAGAGTTAATCATTTTGGTGCTAACAGCGTCTCAATGAAATTTTGAATCTTAACCTTTAAAAAAAATTATGTCAATGAGTGTATTTATCTTTTGAAAGTATGAATTCCCTGAAGCCTATATATTGATTGTTGCCGAAGTGTAATATATGCGCAACTGTTATTTGGCTATTGAGCATCTAGTTATAAATTAGTTCAAATAGAACCAGAAGGCTATACCAAAGAGAGTATGGGTAAAATATCTACTGCCATGTGCACATGCGTTTCCTGCTTACTGCGATTCATCAGCAAGTACTACGCTAAAATTTAAAAAAAATACATTTGGCCACGAAATGAGAGACGGTTGGTTGGTACAATCTTTTATACGTTTGTGTATTCAACCGTTAATTGGGTTTACTTAATATAACGTTTAATATATCGATCATATATAACAAGTATCAACAAATGGTTTGAACAGGTTACTAACACGTCGATTGTAGAGATACCATACCTCTAAATTATACCAATAAAGTGGGTTTTTGAGATATCGTACATGTAATGGGTACCAAATCTATGGCTATCTAGATAGGATAAATATGCCGCAAAACTGAGAAATAAAACAAATGCTGCACAATAATTACTAGTGCATAATTAATGCACCCCGGCATATGTCCTAACTGATGTGGATCATGGCCAGAGTGTATGGATTTGCTGGAGTAGCCGATGTTAAGAAGTATTTGTAAATCTCAATTTTAGGGAAATTTGCGCCTCGATATATGGTCAGTACGTGACAAATTATAGGAAGTTTTTAAAGAGCCCTTGAATAGGACGAACTATGCCTACATGGTAAATTTCCGTTACTACCTGAAGCCATGTTAAGTAAATATTGACAATAAATAAATTTATATATATATATATATATATATATATATATATATATATAAATGAAGTCTCTATTGCTTGTGCAGATTGGAATATCAAAATTAATAGTATTCCATCACACATAACAACTAAAAAAGGGAAACATCTATACTTTAAATGTAAAAAACACTTATTAACACATGAATTTCGAAATAAATTTTAAATGATGCAGTAGCAATTTTCCTTCATCTTACCAAATATCTTACTGGAGGAATAATCCAAAGGATTAATTTTGTAAAAATTGAAAAAAACAGTTCACATTAAATTGTAAAAATGATACATATCAGCCGGAAATTTTCAAAATGTACACAGAAAAATAAGCTCAATTTCGCATGGGACTTGGAAAGTCCCATGGTAGTAGTAAAAATTGTTCTAGCTTGCACAGTTTAGGACATCGTCGATTCATTGGAATAATTTCTAAATAGCGAAGC
Organism: Eudiplozoon nipponicum; assembly: GCA_029291075.1. NCBI lineage: Eukaryota > Metazoa > Platyhelminthes > Monogenea > Mazocraeidea > Diplozoidae > Eudiplozoon > Eudiplozoon nipponicum. Next base: position 368 of record JAQBSW010009989.1, on the reverse strand, counting down.
ATATTGACACATCTAGTCTTTATTAAAGTTGAAATGCGCATTGTTTATTTATAGACCTACCAAACATATTTTGCACCAATCAAGTAGGTTTTCACTCCAATAAGCGTGAATTCAATCTTCTTCTTTATCAACCTACATATGATTGTTCTTAGAAACAATTCTATTAAATAGGCTACTTTCGTTCTAATTGGGAACTCACCAATTATTTATCAGAACTGTCGTAAAAAGTGGTTCGGAAAAAGGCACATTAGCTAAGGAGTTTTGCACGTAATCAAAGCGCAACAAAAGCCAAGAACTAAAAGCATTTTTCTCTTATTTTTAAAGTTTTTCTGGTCCGTATTCTTTTAAAATGGACCATATATGACAAC
>JAQBSW010009988.1:0-26241 GCA_029291075.1 Eudiplozoon nipponicum | reverse complement strand
GTATTATTTTACCATCTGGATGAAATATTTCGCTGCGTCCAGATGATTTTGCTTTCAGTTGTGAAAATATTAAACGGAATTGCGGAAATAAATTTTAGACATAGCTTTTTAATAGCAATTTTCGTTAGATTGCTTGATTAAATCGCGGTATTTTGAAACCCAGAGAAAAAAGAATAATTATTAACAATTATAAAATTATTAGTTGATACCCCACTATTGCTACTGCGTTTATTCTTTTCAAGACGCACTGAAGCGTGACGAAAACGAGTAATTTTCAGTTTAGGCAGAAGGATTAAAAACGATTAAACAAAAGGGATATCCAGATATGTACTTCATATTTGCAGGACCTAAAAACGAATGATTCTATCTCATGCCATACATTCGTAACATTTGAAAGTTGATTGCATAAGGCTAAAGTGAATATAAACGCCGTTGCTTAATTTACGTCGGGAAATATAATTGCCCGTTCGGCCTTGTTATGTGCAGTTTCAAAGCATAGCTAATTAACCGCTCTGCCATGTGATAATAATTTTTTAGCGGCAAAGCTAATTACCAATTTTCTTAGAGATGTTCATTTAAAACGTGTAAGGTAATTATTTGTTATTCCTGGCAAATTTCAATCGAAACTAAGGAGTCTAATATCCATCCTTCATGACAATCTTTACCTAACAGTGAAAGAACCTTAATCCCAACGTTTTTTACTTCCTGTATTTAGCGGAAACCATAATAATTTGCACATCATGAATTCGTTCAGTTAGAACGTCGAAGGATTAGTTGTTGGTGATAGACCAAGCAAAATTTAACTGAGTACTTTAAGTAGGCAAAAGATACGCTACTAATGATATTCAAGCGTAGGCGTAAGCCGTGAAATATGTGTAGCTGCAAACTAGAACGAATCAAGATTCTCTGCATAGGACAGGGAGGTGTATAAATGCAGTTAGTCGTAGCACTACTTTGCTTGTATAATCAGCGCTAAATTAAATATTACTTATGCTTTACTAATTATTTAAATTATTAATGTATTAATAATATACTAGGAGTAATTATAGAGGTACCAGCTCAGTATGCATGGCATGGTTTTTTTGTCCTTTTAATGAAAAAAGGTAGATTAATTACATTTGAAAAATCAATCAGATAAGAATTATAAAATAATTTATAATTAAAAGTTGCCTTCTAGGTGCACTATTTGCATGTCAATAGATCATTTTCGATTTGGGTATAATAGTACGATATGAATTCAGCTACGGAAAATTTATGATTCAGTTTTTGCAGACGTACACGGATTTCTGATAATTATGTTGGACATTAAGAATTATCGCCGTGAACTAATGTTCACAAATGTTAAAATTAAGTTGGCGATCATGAGATAAACAAAATCCCGTTGAATATAGTCAGGCGCACAACAGAAAGGCTACTATCAGTCACACATACTGATAGGATTCGACCAATACTGAAAACTGACTAGCGGGGACCAAAATGCAATTCAAATTTAATGTCTGAATAATAATATAGGCAACTCTAACTCCTAATAGACTCGAATACACGGTATATGGCTGGAAATGTCGGGACACAAAACATGATCATTTACGAATATAAAAATTTTGCAGCTTGGGGCAAATGCATGTAAGTCATACAGGTAAAAATTATTGTTGGCGCTAGTAGTGACAACAGTTATTTTTAAAAGATTTGTGAATTTTAGATAAACAATCACCCAATGGTATAAAATCAGTCACACACCAGAAAGACTACCGTCAATCGCTCATACTGACGCGTTTCCATTTTCCGTGATTATCGGCAAAACATGACAGCAACCTAACTAATAAAAATCAAAACTCAATTCTAATATCCGGTATAAGATATAAGATATGCAATACTTAACCATTGTAGTCTCGCATACAATGCGGCTAAAAGTGTAATTTTATACCATGAATGATCGTATCGCAAACGACATTCTTCGCCAATGAGAATTATTAAAATGAATCACCACATTCTGAGACTATTTAAATCAAAGCGAATTCCTTATATATATATATATATATATATATATATATATATATATATATATATATATATATATTGGTCTGATTAGTAAGTGTGTATGCATATGTGTCTGTTTGTGCCTGTTTCCATTTTAATATATTTCTCGTTTTATTGAAAAGTGATGTCTGAGATCTGGTCATTCATGTATTAATGGATTGAGAGTTCACCAACTGTTGGTATTTTTGGTTGTTACGTGTACGAATGTTATTTTCACGAGTGTAGTATTGTGTTTCGTCTTGTTCCACACTTTTGTTTTTCACTGTGTAACAGTAGGTGTAATTTCAGTGCAGATATATATTATTTCAAAATTTCTGTCTCCGTGTGTACAGCCTTCAGATTAATGCCAATCCGATCGAATGATTGTTGAGTCTGTCAACAATATATATATATATATATATATATATATATTTATATATATATATATATACGCTTTAAATCATGATTGCTATCTTAGTTCAACCGGTTTTTGACTGTTGATATGTACAACTGGAAAGCAGTAGTATATGTAACATCAGATTACCTGGACAGATAGCTACAAGAAATAAACCACAGTGCAGAAGTAAAGATGAAATTTAGATTTAGTTAAAGAATGGCTGATTAAAAATTTGCGGTTCTCCAGAAAACGAGAATCAAAAAACTTCTGTAATTATATTATATTTAACATGACAGACTACTTTTTTTATACTTACTAGTTGAATAAAAACTACCTAAAACGACATATTTATACAAATTAAAATTGACAAAATTAAAATGAATCGCTTGGGTAAGAATCGAAATTGAGCAATAGATTATCGAGCTTTTCTGTGATGACTAGACAATACGTTATAGCTAATTTCCCGAAGGAAATTAGATCAAGTTGCTTGTAAATTTATTGGCTATTTCACAAAACCCATGATGAAAAGTTTGTATTTCTTATTAGAACAGTTTTAAGAAAATTTCACTGTTTAAACGAAAGGAACTAACAGTTTGTTAACGTAATTCACGATAATATTCGCCTGATAAAAATCAAGTACGGTCAATTCAAATGAAAAATAGCCAAGTTCCATGAATTCGAATCTTACGCTAACTACCGAAAAATAAAGAAAAGTGATAAGCTGAAGATAAGCTAACTTATTTAACTTTCTTAAAAAATAATGCTCTGACTAATGTCCATCAGAACTTTTATCAGTTCGCTTAAAACGTCATTTATTTCACTTTCAATAACAGTAGTTCAATAGTTAAAAATTTTCCAATACTGACATCCTAACACATTAAATCAATGCATAATTATTTAGACCATGAACTAAATAAACCTCAGTTTAAATCAGGTATGCTTAAATTCTTATTGTTAATCAGTGTCCAATATAGAAGAAATCGGTAGACTAGATGAGTTGCCTCTTCTAAATTGCGCATTGTTTATTCTGTAGCGACAATACTTATATATATATATATATATATATATATATATATATATATATATATATATATATATGAGAAAATTCAGCATTTATAAGGGTATTAAGAATCATTTGTCTAAAAGGCATGGTGTCTGTCTTATAATAATAATAATAAATAAACATTGACCATTCTGCACTTTAGTCGAAATGATTTAATAGCGTGAAAGTTATTCGCCCAGGTTCAATTCATGCCTGTGGCGATTCTGTTAACTGTCGATGAGTGTGCAATAAGGCGACAACTGTTCTAGTTGAGTAATTGCAAGTGCTTTCTTGGGCAATGATTAGTTTATAATGGGACTTGATCGAATATAAAAATAAAAATTTATTCGAATTAATTTTTGAATTCATTCTTCATATGAATTCGTTTCTCAGTTCCATCTTATCGTATAGAGGGTTTGAAAGTAATAAAATCCAACTCTGAAGAAGTTTGACAACAATTATGCCGAAAGGAATGTCATTAATGGCATTTGGACAGGTGGTGATGTGTGTTTACCAAAACGATAGAAAGATTCAATTAAAATAATACGTACAATGCTGAAAGATAGATAACAATTTTAAAACAAATTCAGTTTTACATAAAATCACAAGAACTATTATATGCCCTATAGTCTTTCAAAAAACATGAATAAATTTTGGCATCTAGATTCTAAAATTCCACAACGTTGAAGGCAGAAAGCAGTGTGTAAATTAATAAAATTACAAATGAATTAGTTTAGCCACTGTTTTTAATTTCATTGTAGAGTTAATTTATTGAGCAAACATAAATGAAATCTGAGCAGTGTGTGTCGATAATTGCTTCAGGAGGGCTTTATTCAATATTTGTACACGTAATTAATTTTGAAGTATATCACTGTTTTGGCAAGTAGACTAGTAACCTAATCACACTTTGAAATCTCGATTGCAGAATATCGTGCATGATTTCGCGTTATTCCAATCAACATATTCAGTAAATCGTTTGTAAAATACCAGGTGAACTATGTAATTCCATCCTCAAGTTAAGTCGATGAGACGATCTTGCCATATTGCAGCTTGAGGGGTATAATTTTCGTTAATGAAATTCTTAAAATAATTAAGAGTTCACGCGCATAACTTATCAGTTTGTTTTCTACAGCAAACTCAGAATAAACGTTTCCTATTGTGTCGGATCTCTTTACCTTTTGTATTCGTTCCTACGGATTTCAGGGGTAGTAATTTAAAGTACTGTGAATACGTTAATATTAAATTCCTGTTCATGTACACTATGCCATGTCCCAAAAGCGAAATTCACTGTTTTGTGGATCGCGACAAGATTGTGTCATAAATAACTCCTCTACTGTTTACCGAAGAAAGTTTATGATCTGTAAATTTGCAGCTAGTATATTTGAAAAAAAATAACCTCATCTGCGCTCTGAGAGCAATGTGCCTGCTCATAAAGGAAGACAGTTTCGTCAAGCGTGTATCTCGAGATGGGACTGACATACAGGCGACTACAAAATCTGTATGTCTGGTGGAGATATCTTGAACTGAATTGAATAACTTGGTGTATCGTACAAAATTGAAAAACATGCAAAACAAAGCGTTACAACAAAAACAACAGTAAATGTAGGCCAACCAAAGGCTTTCTTTCTATAGTCTGATATTGACAAACCTGAGGCACGGGTGAAGTTTGTTTAGCAAGATTATACATACGAGATATTAATAATTGTTTCAAAATATAAAAAAAGAAATATCTTTTGAAATTTGCACTAAATTTATATAAAATTTCGAACTTTAAATTTTTAAATGAATTTTAATTCTCACGGACCACTGTTCGGGTAGAATTCATTACAACTATGAGTTTAGTCTGACAAATTTGACATTAAATTTCTATCTCCGGGCCAGTACTCATGAAATTTTATTAATTTATTTTAGCGTTTTAACAATTTGCCTTTTACTCTAGTGTGTCACATTTCAACTCATATGCTTAGAACATTTTATTCGAACCGATAAACAAACTTTGATTTAGTGAAACATGATTTTGATAAGACGTAACCCATAGAGCATTGGTAAATCTAGGAACGTGATGTTTGGCTGGTTTATTACGCGTGCAAGTTAGAACGACGGATATGGAGTGACCACGTGTCAACTAATCAGAGGGCAACTATGACGCAAATCGTGGCAGTCAAACTTCTTTATCATTTAGACGTTGTTATGATTATCATAGTTTTAAGAATGTAAGATCCTTCGAGGGCATTTATTAATGCTTAAAACATTCATTGTGTCAGATGAATGAACCAATTTTTTTATAAAAACGAATTAAATATATGTGTAAATATCCATATTAAAGCTACAATCTAATAAAAGAGCAAGTTAGCGAAGGCAATTCATCAACTAGGCAGGTTTGGTCCAGATTGAGCATCCCTCAGTAACTGACATAATTTTCACAACCGACATTTGAACACAGAATCTCGTTGGTAAGTCCAAAATGTATCAATTGTGCGATATGTGCTGTGTAATGCTTGACATTTATTGCTGCATTCCTATTTGTCTTTCAGCCGGAAATATTATTTCAATTTAATTCTCTAGGTTAGTGCTTTTGACATAAGCTTGCATCTGGTAATCATCAATAGGCAGGAAACAATGCCATTTGGTAAATTTAATTGCAACCAAAATATGAAAGCAGGGTTTGATGAAAAATTAATTTTCTGTCCAAATACCGTTCCATAGGACTGGAAATGCAGTTCATCAACCATGCGAGATTTATATTTATTGAATACGCGTCATGGACTACCAAAAATGCAGCAGACGATATTTAAAATTGGGGGCATTTAGTGTGGATTCTTGCAATCTCTGCTCTACGCTATTAATGATAGGCGTTGTATGCATATTTTAGTTTTAGACCATCTTACCTATGATTACATACCTGTTTATCTGTCTTCCTTATATATGTATATATATATATATATATATATATATATATATATGTATATATATGAATAAATAAATATGTATATATTTAAATGAATAATGTCCATTGCCTTCGAATATCACACAGTATATTTTTATTATGTAGAAATAGTGCAGTTTATAACAGAGTGTTGTTTATTGTAGATAATTGATTAAAGAATTTTCAAATACAAAATAACAATCATTATTTCATATACATTCTGCTTTGTCATTTGATTAAGGGGATGACAACTAATCTGATTTACATTTTACTCTTCATTGTCAGTTGGTTTGTGAGTGATTATGCGTGTGTGTGTATGTGCAGACCTATAATGGCCTTCGAAACAAGATCAACATTCATGGTTCCCTTAAGTCGGTTATAGAAAACTATAATAATATGAAAGTCGATTATGTGCGCTTTTTCAACGACGCACCCATCAAATTTAATTTAACAGGTGTTTCCATACGAAAAACAGAACGATGGATCACCATTTCCTGATTGTCTAATATGTTTTAGTAAGTAAACGGATTGATTGCACATATATATTCTTTTCGTAACGGTTGATGTAAATAGAAATATGTTATATCATATTAAATTTTATCGGCGAAACACAATCGCACTCTTCAAGCACATTTCAGGACAAATTACAAAAAAACTGAAACCGTGCGAAATCTAACTATAAAAACGCGTGAAAGGATATAAACTTTTAATTTTACAGAAATGATTCAGATATATTTTACGATTAATTTTTGTTTAAGTATAAAAACTGTGGTTTAAATTTCTGAATAATTTTGTGATTTATTTTTGTCTTTAGAAACTTAAACTCCAAAGTAGATGCCTGACAACAAAGGCGAAAGGATCTTTTTCTGTCTGTGATAGAAATTATTTCTATCTGCGCAAGTAGGAAAAGAATTACGTATTTTATATATCCATTTTAAATAAGTATAGAAATATATAATATATATATCATCAAATATCATCAAAAAATATATATGTAATGGTGTGTTAATAGAAAGTTAATTCCGTATAGTAGCAGTAAGATATGTTTAATTTAAATTATAATTGGTTAAACTTTATTAGCAAAATGGCCACTAGGACATTAGATTACGAGAATTGCTTTAATTTGACTATTCGTTTAAATACATTGGGATCAGTGCTTACTTTAAGCTCGCAAACTTGATTTAAAGAATTTTTACCACCACCCACGCAATCAATTATTGTTAAATTGTATTATCTATATATATGTTTGTAGCGTAAGCTACAAAAACTTAATGTTCGTGACTGCATAGAAATTTAGCAGCCGACATTTCCAGTCAAGTACAATGAATGCGAGACTATTAGAGGTGAGAGCCGCATACCTAATTTTGCTTTCCATATATATGTAATGCGGTTTGATCCTCGCTAGTCGGTTTACCGTCGTACTCTGATGATGATCATAGTAGGTCGAAACGCGTCAGTGCGTTGCGACTGGCGGTAGTTTTGTTATGTTGTTTGACGACTGGTTAAATACAACGGGATTGGTGTTTACTTCATACTCGGAAACTTGATTTAAAGATTCGTTTAATTGTCAAATTTCAACTCTCAGTAAATAAATTCGCCTTGAATGTTTAGAACTAAAGTATTGCATAAAACATTTCGTTCAGACAACACCACAAAGATATGCCAAATTTAGCGTAACTTTGAGGAATAATCTCAAGTGTTCGTGCAGTTGGTGCCGAATGAAGTCCCATAAGTAAAAGCCGCAACTACATGCAATACGTGGTGTATCTTTGTTCGAGGAAAGTGGCACTGTTGTGTGTGTATGTGTTTATTTCTCGGCGAAAATTTACAATCACTTGTGGCTAAACTGAGAAGTAAAATATTATATGATGTGTATTTATTTACCATTAAATTTATTTATGTATGATGTAACTGATTTTCAGATTCTGTCGTTATTGATACGGCTGCTTAAATTATATTGCACAATCAATTAATTAACACTGTTTATTCAACACAAACGCTGCACATTTCAAACATTTGACAAACAACTTCCCTGGGAAAGAACCTTGTTGCCTTATGTAAACTAAATTTATAGAATTTTTGTTGTCATTTTATGTAATCTCTTCCATAGTGGGAAAAATTATTTGGCAAACATTCGTGAAACAGGGCGGTGCGGAAAACAAATAAGTCTCCCCGAAAATTCACACACACTTGATGTAACCATCAATTTGGAGCTTAGCAAAAATTTTTCCCAGCATTGATACTATAATACATACAAGATAACAAGTAAAAAAAATTAGCCAACACGTTATACAGTAACATTTATAAACGGCAACTGAGCAGATTCTACAGATTAAACGTGTTGTGCCATGAAATTAGCCTATCGGCTGTCTGCCAGTAAGGCTGGTTTCAATGAATGACGTTTTAGATTGTCTTATCTCGGCAAATTTGACTAAGCTCGATAGGCTGTTGACAAGGATTCACTTGTATTTGGTTATAAGCTTAATGTAATTTATTCAGTCTACACGTGTTGTTGACAGGCTGCGCGTTGAAACAACTTGTGTCAGGCAAGTTTGTGTGGCCCATTCTTCGTTTTAATTTTAAACGCTCGGAATCTAATTTGCATCAAAATGTTACAAATAATGGCCAGTATAACTAAAACAGTGTATCAAGTTGCAATAGATATGGGACGCTTAGTTTAGCTGAAACGAATTGCGCTTTGTTTCTGTTAAATTGCAACGTTTTGACTTTTTTCGCTAACGTTTTTAAACGGATGGCGAATTTCAGATGTTAAAATAAGGTTCACATTAGCACCATTTTAATTTTGGATATTTATGTAGGGCATACGTTTTGTGAAATTAAATCAGTTTTTATCAAAATTACCAACCTTTCCGGAGTTTTATCATGGTCTTGACACAGGTAAACTTTTCAATGCCTATATTACAAGCTAAGCACGATATAAAATAAATAAAAAAATAGTTGTCTCTAGAAAAGAAATAAAATTTTGCATTAAAGATTGTTGGCAAGAAATAGGTTGCAATGATTTTTTCTTTCAGTATTGATATATGGTTAAATCAGTGTGAGTTTCACATTGTGAAACTCCACGGTCATAATTAGAGGTCATACGGAACTGTAATTATATGCTAAAATCGACAATAAAAAAAGAATAAAATGCCGTACAAACATTTGTTTTCCGCTAAAATGAAGAAGATAGCACCGCTCACTTGTCAGATATTTGTCGACCAGGGATGTTATGCGTTTGAGGCGAAACTCCGGCTTTAACAAATTAGGAGCTCGCTATAGCAAAGCACAAAACTCAATTGCCTTACACATTCCGTTCATGCTTACTATTTACTATTACCCATTTTACTTTAAGGTGACTTAATAAAAGGGGCGCAAAACAAAATAAGTATTTTCTTTCTTTAAATCAAGTATGCGAGCTTGAAGTAAACACCAATTCCATTGTATTTAACCAGTTGTCGAACAGAATAGCCAAACGTTGCATCCATCATCATAGCGCTGTCACAATTTAAAAAAACGTTAACCAAGTGGCGCAATTTATCTGAGAGAAGGAAGAAATTCTGTACCGAAGAATTTCTAATGTCAAGAAATAGCAGTGCCCACAAAATATTTATCGTATATAGTGCACTTTGAAAATTTTATTGCAGGAAAAATGAAGCATAAATAATTAAGATTATCCACTAAGCCAAAACCAACAAAAAGACGATGTGTGACACACTTAAAATAATTGACTATATAAATTATAAGAGAGGTGAATGAAACTATGCCAGAATGTCCTTCAATGCTAACCTGTGCTGATCGAAAATAACAATAATCTGAGCATGATAAGACAAAAAATATCAATTGGGTGTGGAAACATAACATGAAAAATCGATTTTGCAATCAGACCAAGTAAACAGTTAACTATCAGAAGCCAAGTTATTAATATGTCAATTTTCGATATTCTATGCTAACATTAATAAGATGGTTAAAAATTAAAGTTTGATACGATTACATTTATTGAGACATTTCTTTAAATCAAGTTTGCGTGCTTGAAGTAAACACCAATCCCATTGTATTTAACCAGACGTCGAACAACATAACAAAACTACCGCCAGTCGCAACGCACTCAGACTTCGACGGTAAACTGACTAACGAGGAAAACCCGTATTTCATAAATACGGAAAGCAAATTTGTTATGTTGTTCGTCGACAGGTTAAATAAAATGTGGATTGGTGTTTACTTCAAGCTGGCAAACTTGATTTAAAGAATTGTTACCAACACCCGCGCAATCAATTATTGTTTAATTGTATTGTCTATATATATTGAGACATATTTTCATTTTGGCAATAAGTTCCACAAGGCTAGTTTGTAAAACTATTACTTATTTCGCCGGACCAAATATTTTATATGTTGATTAGATTGGAAGAAGGGATTTATTTAATGTAATTCGAATTCTTTATATTGTCCTCAATGACTTTGTAACCCAAAAATGTAATGAGATTGTACTAGAAGTTTTTTACAGTTATTCATATGTATTTCCATTTTATGACAGTCTATCCCAATCTGGGCAAAATGAAATACAATGAAGTAAATGAAAATTCAAATAAAATTTAAAAGTCTAATCTACTAAATCAACTTTCGAATCACCATTCAGTCAAATTATTCATAAAAGAACTATAGGTTATGGTCTCTGTGATCATGTATATTAGTTCACTAAGTTGATCATATAGTTGCAAATTTCTTAAAAGAATTTTATTATAAAATATACTAGTTTTTCAGTTTTGCGATTATGATTAAACTTTACTTTTCTAACCGTAAATTCATTTCGACGACATTTGATTACTCTGGGGTTCAACATACTTTTACTCAATATGACCCAAGCCAGGCATTTGAAAAATTCGTTATTTCCGAAATAAACTTTCATTAATGAGACTTCAATGAAACCAGGTGAAAATCTCTAAACTAAAGATTAAAATGAGTACAATTTACATAAGTAAACTACTAGGTAGTAATATAAAGTAGTGCTTCAATAATATTAGCGAAGAAATTACACCGACAATCGATTTAATCAAGACGGTACCTTACAAGATATTTCTAGTGAAACGCATGGATAATCAGAAATTTGCCACATACATCTTGGGAAATAACTGTCAATGTATTGCAATTTTTTCTCTAGTGCGGTTTTGCTATATTATGCTCAAGAACGTGATAAGAATCTCATGAGAATTTAAGGAAATATTAAGTACAAGGTGTGTAGGAAAACTATACATGAGCTAAAAGTGTCCAACCCAGGAGCCGACATACGATACATTTATTTAAAGTTTTAAGGACGTATTAAGAGTAATAAAAGGGTTAAATATGAGAAATAATTATAATCGTGGTATATCAATATCTGTTTTTATTTTCCCTAATTGGGTGATTAAATATAACATCGTGTGCAAGTTCTTGATTAAACTAATCACTTAACAATTACAGTAAACAATGGGTTGCAAAAGCAAAGGATTATCATGTGTGCCTAAATTTCCCGCTTTATTAAAGTTGCTAAGATAAATTATATCGGAAAAATTGAAACACGTCCTGCCAGTGGATTTTAACTGGAAGTAACACAATTTTACGAAAGGACAGTCATGTTCTACCGATTTACTGAGCCTATGGAATTATATTACTAAATTCGGCAGACAAAATTTTGATGCGATTAGATTCTTATTTATATTCCGTGGAATTTTTTTCAATGTCATTTAGTGCTATTATTACGGTAATAAACAAATTGTAACGCAATCCATAGGTTCATTAGCTATTATACCATTCTATCACATTTCATTTGAAAGTTTGTAGGATTTTTATATTTCATGAAATGTAAATCGTGTAACCAAATCTATCAATTTAGAAAAAGACATGATTTATGTTGTAGAAGCTCTTTCATAACATTTTACCTACTGATTTACTGGCTAAATGGAACATACGAATTTATTTTAATTTAATTGTAAATACGCCCACACGAACAGTACACAAAAATATTCCTCCAGAAGGTTCATTTAAAATAAATTCCCAAAAAACTTAGGTTCACATAGGGCTTTGAAATTTCTCCTTTTATGCCAGTGCGGGACTAACTTTTTATTGTTTCCGCAGTTCTGAACAACATCTTTTTATTGCTGTAACTTCGAAATAGGAAAGAGTGCTCACACACGAGGCCTAAATTAAAATTGAATACTTTTCGGTGGCAGTTCGCATATTTCACAAGACAATGCAATTTTAGTTATACATCTACGTTAAACAACAATCTTGTTTTGCAAACACGACGTTTGAATGTACTCGGACATGTATGAATCCCATCTTCAAATGCATTTGTATAAATATGATTTCGCACTTAGTAAAAGTATAATGTGATATATGTTTAAATGAAGATTGCATTGGAATTTTGTTTTTCACAATAAGAACAGGAAGTTTGTTGGTGGATGTAATCAAGCAGGGAGAGCGCCAAAACGAAACAGCCATCGTCTATGCGGTACATAGTCTCTTCACTTACGAAATCTAGTGAAATATATAAAGGTTTATTTTAAGCAACAACAACAAAATCCAAAGCGTGATTTTATCACAAGAATTATACTTAAAAGATCATACTTACACAATTTAGCCCAATCAGACGAACATATATACAATGCTCTGAAATAAATTAATGTGTATTTGTCATTTCGCAGGAAAATGCATGAAAATGGCTGATCTAACATAAACTAAATTTGCCCACAAATACAATGGCCAAACAGAGGCTTTTTCCATTTAAATATGCGGTGACTGCCGAAAGGTAAATATTGCGTTGTCTTTGTTCACTGACATGTATAGTGTGCAAAACGTAATACGTCTTAAAAACACCTTAAGGAAGCCATTCCTTTCGTTGTCAATTCTAAAGCGAATAATTTACTGCCATTTATTTAATGTGCAGTTATTTCACATTCACGCGGCTTCCGCTGACCATAAATTTATTATTAACATAGCCGATTTGTAGAGCCATGTCATGCAATAGTTTAGTGCTTTTGTTCGAAAATTCACATAAACATAACGAGCCAAAGCCGTAATTAATCATGGAACATAAATTATGTCTGTAAAGTTGGCCATTTTATATGAATTATCCATCCGAATAACTAAATATATTAATCTTTCTAACTTCACCTCACTCAAATTAAAATATTGGAATAGACAACCATAGCGTTTTTCAATTATAGAAAATTAATTCGTGTATACTATTTTTACAGTAAATCAATGGATATGAAGCAGAATGGGCACTTCTATAAAATATATAATCCATTTTTCAAAGTTTACACCTAGAAATATATGGTTAACGCATTAAAGATAAAAACCGTATATTTTGATAAAAGACTGGCAATCGAAAAAAGTACGCGTTAGATAAAGAATTATTAATCTCCAAATGGATATATATATATATATATATATATATATATATATATATATATATATATATATATATTGCAAATCAAACAAAACAGAAAATTTAAACTTGTAAATATTGTGAAGTATGGGAACTACCAATCAATAGTGTGCATCAGCTCCAGTTAAAGCTCAGTGATCGAGCGTGTTATTTTTTCGTGAATAAATCATGCTGCAGATGGTTTAGCTACCGAGCTTCATATGTCGCTAACTAATTCTGCTGTCGCATTTAGTAATTAAATAAATTCCACATCTGGAGAACATACGTGCGATGTTTCTATGACATGTTGTGCAATTGCAGTCGTGTTTTTACCATTTGATGTGAAACTGAAATTTAGGCAGCAATGTTCCTTCATTCGAGTAATTAACTGTCTGGTAAATCGGCCTACGAATGTTGATCGGCGACTTATACATTTATATTGTTAAATAATAATTGGATCCACATTAAGGGCAACAACTCTTCAGTAGTTGGCAAAAACAGTTATATTAACTTAAAGAAACGCGTTTTGTCTGCTATAACTTTACTTCTTAACACCGCTTTAACTTACTCGTGTGCTTTACGTGAAACAGTGTCCTCTTTACAAGGGATGCCTATGCAAATTTCTTTATTTATGATCCAAAATACGTCCGTATCTTATGATTTCTCTATCTTGTATCTGAGAAATATTTTTCATCATCTTATTATAATATTTACTAAATTTCGCAATTCAAATGAACTACAAATTAAATACATATTCCCTTATTCACCACTATGCTACACGCCATAGCAACTCTTCAAACCAATCCAACCACACTCCCATTATATTTAATAAAATCTATCTCTTTTCCAAAGCCACAAGTGTATTCAACGCTCTTCCCTCCGAAATAAAGCTCCTATCCCAACACGAATTTAAAAAGGGATTCACAATCACTTCTTTAACAAATTCCTATGCGAGAAATCTGATTTGAAGCGAAACTGGTTCCTGCTTAACCCATAACACTTCTTATTATCCCTAAGCTCTTTTTCCTGTTTCGGAGCGTGAAGTCTCTTCTAACTAGTCCTTTCGTTCAACTATTCGCCTCTGATTCTCAAAATCAAATAGGGACTCACCGATACCATTTCCATTCTAATTTTCATTCTACCGCATCCAAATATTGATTTCTATGCCACAATCTGCTCTACTAAATCTCGCCTTTTTGTTTTAGCAAACAATCGGAAACTCAAAAAGCCTACTGGACCATCTGGCTTTCATTGGACGCTGGTTCCCCCACGTTTTCCATCAGCCGGAACCTCGCTCAACTGAATTCAATGATCCCTGCAATCAACACTGGTGTGCAGACTTTCTTCTATCTAGTCGATCCTTCATAGTCTGATGGAATCTCCATTCCATAAGAATGATCTATCACGAAGTTGATGAAAGGATTTCTCTTTCTCAACTCCCTCCTCCCCTATGGTTATATACTTTGCTTGACACAATTACATTCAACTTTACATATCCTACTTTTGATTTGTATCTCATTATACCAATTGTTGGATCTGTTGGACTATGTTTCTAAAAAAATATTATTTACTATTTGTTTATTTATTTATTCGGAGAACTGATATATGCATGTAATTGTGTATTTGGTATTTCTCACGTAGGAAGAAATCGGTTGCAATAGGACCATAAGAATATAGCGCCATTAGTAGTGAAATAAAAATTATAATCTCATGGAAATATGCGTTTCTCGTCCACAGATGCCCGTAATAATAATACAGTTTGTCAAGTATCGTGATAAAGATGGGCAGTACACTTTGTAACACGAAAGCTTATTCAAACAGTAATGGTGTTGAAATCATACAATATATTTGAAATATGAGTTCAATTCCTATTCACTATATATAATATAATTAAAGCTTGTAAAGCGAAAAAACAAAATTTTCTGGAGATACCGAGCATGTGCATGGTATGAACATGATGGTATTAAAAAAATTAGATCTTTACCGTGTGACAAAATAATGGCATCTGAGATTTGTCTCAGTTCACGAAAATTGAAAATTACAACTAATTATTAATACCTGTTCCTCGTGAAAATCAATACAATCTGTCCTCGATCGACAATTTTTATCAAAATTCTTTGGAATCGAGACAATGAACAATGAAATAAATATTAGATATAAACACTTTGGTGCAAAGAACTAATGTAGATGCACTTATGTATTAGGAGTTGCGCTCCTATTAACCAATTATTTCAAAAAGATCAAGAAAGATATAAATATTAAGCTTGAACGTATGCGTTTTTGCTTAATGGCGACCCATCAGTATTAGCCATTATTATATCCGTTACTGACAATACATTCTGTCTTGTTATGTGGCAAAGTAGTAGGGTAAAATAACTCAAGTAATGTATTCAAGTAGCACATGAGTAAACTTCATAAAACAGACTAGTGCGAAGTGACTTCCTATCCTTATATAACATGTTGCGAATATTCTGAAAAACTGTTACAATGTTATGAAGTATGCATTTTCATTTCTCGTTCGGTGCCCTTCCATACTCTTCCATTTTCCTACAATCTGCTTTGTAGCAATTCTTCTAGATCCTTTTAATTTATTTTTACGTATAAATATTTGTTGATGCGAACTAATATATATGCATTTGTGTTACGATTATATGTTGAAATAGTTATGAATGGATTATGTTGAATAAACCAGGACGGCTGAGTCTCCAGAGCATGCTGCTCATGTATTAAGATCATTTTGAAAGTACTCACTGTTTTAATTTACCTTCAGAATGGTTAAAAACAAAGAAAAATATTGTTCAATGTTATAATAAGGAAAATATAGATTTTTAAATTTGCTTCAAACGTACCTCTATAAGGCCATTGGAAGACAAGAACTTTTAATTTCATCGTCAATAATATTTAGTGGAGATTCTCCAATTTATCGCAAATTTATGTATCATTTCAAACCGTTGCTCGTAATTTAAAATGGTACCATTATTGATTTGCGGCAATACATGTTGAAATTTTGATTTTAACGGTGAGGTATAGAGCACCGTATGCAAAAGTGAAACATTTTGCTCAATTTTTGAATTCATAGAAATATAATTTGGAATAATGTGAGTGTAAAGTTGTATTAATAGATTGGAATGGACATCATAACGATGAAACAAACGGGTTATTCTTTATCTAAGTTCTGAAATAACCAATCGGCGGTTCGGTACGATTAATAGTAGTAAAATAATGAAATTGGTCACAATATAAAATAAGATAAATATGGTATTAGTGACCGTACGTATGCGATATGACAAGTGTCATTTGATTGCACTTAAATTACATCAAATGTGGAGCTACGCACTTCTGAATGATTATTTCAAATTTAAAGAAAAATAATAGGATACTATCGATAAATAAAACGGATAATGATTCTATATTTTAGTTGTACGGAATATTTAGTATACTAATGCGTTATGCTTGGAATTGAAGCATTCATAATGCTTCAATTAATTGGATAACTAGGAACAATAACTAATTATTGAATATGACGTGTTAGTAAACTTAATGAGGAAGTTCAAATATAAAAAACAATGCGATAACATAAGGATTTTTATTGATAGTTTACTCCAATAGCTTACAATTCTTTTGAATGCACTCTGTTAATTTATAATTTAAATTTTAAGGAATGACAACACTTTCAATTACGTGGACAAATGATATTCATCGGGTTTCAAAAGTTCCCTGACAAAATAGTGCTGAGAAGTAACTATTAATCTTTAAGAAATCTATTTTAAAATCAATCAAGCGATTATTAATAGATAATCTGTACGATATTGTACATTTGAAATTTGATACAAGTCAGCATGGAGTTCAACTGGACGCTTTACATTGCTAATTTCCTTTCAATCTCGAATTATCTCTAGACTTGAAAGAGAAAATCATGCACCCATAAACGTATTCATTGATATTTCAAAAGCGTTTAGCTCTACTTTTTTTCAATTCAATAATAAATTTCGTTGGTTGCTGCAAAGTTAAGCAGTTTATTTTTAAGCTACTGAGATTGTGTACGTGCAACGTGCGCAGTTTCACAAGGTTCAAGCAGAGGTTTAACATAATTAAAAATTACACATCCCAAATTTGCAGAAATTGGTCGTAAATGGTAAAATTTGCTTATTTACTGATTATTTAAAAATTATTGTTCTCCTTGATTTGCAAAATATCGTTTTCTGAAAAAATATTACCTTATATATTCGATAAGACGAAATTTAAATATAATAAGCTTCATGATGCTGAAACTACTTTTATTTTTTTAGATTAAACTTCAATATGAAGTCCGTGAATATAGCACGAACATTTAGTATGCAGCTTCTTCTTGGTGACTTATAGGAATAACAGTTGGTTTCACTTTAAATGATGAGAGTTAATTTAAAGAAATTTATAATTTAATTTTATACAACTTTAAATGTATAATATCAAGAATAGACCAACGTGTGTAACAAGGAATCCATTTAAACGTGGGTTTTCCAACATTTTCAAAGCAGCAAAAAAAAAGATTCGACAAATTTATTTGGCGAAATAATGTAACAGAAATATATATAGGTTTAAATTTCAATCTTTATAAACTTATAGGCTTAGAGGTATGTAATACAGAATAAGAATATTAAACCTCTCAAAACATATTATGAGCTACGTAACGCGGTCCTGTTTACTCCCAACGTAATGCAATTCAGTCATATATATATATATATATATATATATATATATATATATATATATATATATATATATATGTATAAGCTCAATGCTTGTACGTGTTTCATCTTTGGTTACATAAATCCGGCTGCAATTTGTTTATCCATAAGGCTTCGTATGTGGCTAGCTCCCTTATGTTTTTGCATTTAGTAATTACTTTGAATGCAACGTCTGGAGAACATACCTGCGATGTTTCGATGATGTGTTGCGCAGGAGCAGACGTGTATTCACCATTTGATTTAAAACAGGCGTTTAAGTTGCAATGTTCTCTCATTCGAGTTATTAACCGTCTGGTCGATTGGCCTACGTAAGTTGATCCACAACTTGCGCATATATATTGGTAAATAATATTTGATATCGACATTAACGGCTGTTTCTCTTTGATTGCTGGTAAAGGCAAGTGTGTTACCCTAAATAACACTCGTAGTTTGGCTGCATTAAATGTGCGTGTTAATGCTGCTTCAACTTTCTTTTGTGCCATTCGGGAAACTGCATCCCCATTAAATGGGATGTTTAGGTAGACTGTTTTCTTTTCTGGCCCATAATACGTCTGTTTCTATTTAATTCCCCTTTTAATAATTGATTCAATTAATTGTCTGGGCTAGCCATTAGACATTAAATCGTTAATTGCTTTATTATATTCATTTTCCTTAGAATCTTGACTAACCAACCTGTCAATTCTTGAAAAGCAACAACGAACTGTTGATAATTTATATTGAAATGGCACAAAACTGCTGTAATACAAATACTGTGCAGACTATGCTGGTTTATGGTAAATTGTTCTATTTAATTTACCATTAGTTTCTTTCTTTAATAGTACATCTAGGAAAGGCAGACATTCATCTTTCTCGTGCTCTGACGTGAAGCCGATATTCTTATGTACTTTGTTGAAACTTTGAAGCATTGTTCGTGATTGCGACCTGTTCTTAAGTACAAGAAATATATCATCCACGAACCGTATATATTGAGCACATTTACTTATGTCACTCTTTAATGATGTATTTTCTAGGTGCCCTAGAAAAATCTCAGCCAACACTGGAGATAAGGGGCTTCCTATTGCGACACCATCAGTCTGTTTGTAGATGCTTCCATTAAAACGAAATCGTACGTCTTTCGTGCATAATAAGATAAGCTTGTTTAGAGTCGTCAATCAACTTACGTAGGCCGATCGACCAGACGGTTAATTACTCGAATGAGAGAACATTGCAACTTGAACGCCTGTTTTAAATCAAATGGTGAATACACGTCTGCTATTGCGCAACACATCAACGAAACAACGCACGTATGTTCTCCAGACGTAGCATTCAAAGTAATTACTAAATGCAAAAAGAAAAGGGAGCTAGCCACATACGAAGCCTTATGGATAAACAAATTACAGCCGGATTTATGTAAGCAGAAGAAGCATGTACAAGCATTGAGCTTGAACAGGATGAGACGCACGCAATTTGATTGGTTTCTATTCTTCACACTCTCTCTATGTTCATATATTTCTATCTTGTTTTGCTTTCCAATTGATATATAAAGATATGTTCATTAGTAGATATTTGAGAAGACCATGCGAAAGAAAATTTTCGTATTCAACAATAGCACACCTACACGTAACAGCGAACAATTTGAACTGATGGTTAGCTCTCAAGTCATCAATACAAGAATGACCAGATCTCAGACATCACTTGGCTATGCAGCAAGAATGACCTTTACATGCAAACAGGCACACACACAAACACAAGCACATACACACTTACCAATCAGCCAAAACACGAAATAGAAGTAAAACCGAGTTAGATTTGTTGCCACCTACATAATCAAATGAAAACCCAGAGTGTATATAATTGCAAGATTGTAAAGCGAGGTTCAGTAATCTCGAAGTAAATACCCTTTATCTACTTTTTAGTAATGTGTTTCTTCTTCCTAATTAGAAATATACTGTGTAATATTCGAATATGATGGACATATATATATATATATATATATATATATATATATATATATATATATATAAATAGCAATAGCAGTACATGAATGTTCAGTAACTTAAGGCATTGCTATCCACACATCTGCCTAGCAGATATATTCAAAACAGCGTTCCCCATAGTTTGCAACTATGTTTCCATATTAGTGCCAAGAAGTAAGTAGTAATTATATTAGCAATATAAATTAATACCAACGATAATTTAAATGCTTGATGAAAAAACAGTTTTTACTGTGTTACTATTTTACGAAACTAAATAAATGGCTTATCTGAGGTCCAGGCTTACAAGCAGGTGTTTATGTGAAAGAGATAAAACGGTGAATAAAGCAGAGAATAGGTCGGTAATATCTGCTATCAATCCTCGTACTGGGGAAAAAAGCGTAGGTAAACTCTTTATTTGTTCAAAAATATATAACATTTAAAACCAATGGAGAAGCAAGGTGAGATAAGTGTCTCCTGATAAGATATCTTTTAATCTACTTCGTGCAAAAATTGAATGAATGTATGATAGAAATTCTTTCTGACTTTTGGTTATGAATGTAAGTTTGCATGGTTGATGAAGCGAAAAATTTGAACTGCGAATTATTAAGTAGTTTAAATATATGGAGACCGTAGTATTAAATTTGTAGAGGATCGTGTCCTATATAAAAAACGGACAACCTCTCAGACACCAACTCCATATTCTTCGGAATATAAGAACCCTCTAGTTCTATTGTACTTGGAATGGCCTATCACGCTCGATATGACACGGTGGTCAGCTGAACTCGTCGTACAAACTAATTCACATACCACACGGCAGTCACTCCACAAACGATTTACTAATGAATAAAACGGAAGTGGTATGTACTGGAATCGCAATAGATGTGGAATGCTTTATATACTTGCAAGGCCAAAACATATGAAATAATTTTATTTATTGGCTTCTCAATTCTCGCATTAAATAAAAATTCATAAATGCCAATATAATGAGTGTACTGTAAGAATTGTGTTAATGAATTATTGCATTTAGGAGTCAGATAGCTAACCGTGATCTTGCAAACAACGATTGCATTCGAGAACAAAAATATTAAAATTGAGAACTATCATGATCAAACAATATAAATATTTAAAAGGATTTAAATGAAGTATGTTCTAAAAATTATAAAACATTTAAAATTCTTTTCTCCCTACAATATTTGCACAAATTTCCAGCGGAATGTATATGTTTTAGAAATATTTAAAAATTTTATTTACATTTGTGATTTTATTGGCATCCACAAATGTCCCTCCTTTAAGAAGGCATCTAAATTAAGCTGTTAGCCTCTTCCGCAAACTGATATATTAGTCTTTCTGCCTGTATTGTTAAAAATGCTTGATGCAAATTATAGTGCGTCTTTTTCATATGGCTCTCCATGCACTGCTATACCAGATGTCTGAACTTGCGAGTCAAGTACAGCCTCAGACGTTTTGTCTTTCACTTGATTCGCTTCGCTTTATCTTTTACAACTCGGGTAATTTTTGGAACGCAACGATCTAGAGATTACAGACCTCATTGGCAGTTATTATAATGATCAACGTTTTAGTCATTCTTTGCACAAAGGACGTAATGCAAATTTTCCTTGTCTACTTTTAGACATGAAATGCCAGTTATTAATTTGATCACCTATAACAGCTAGGTACACCAATTTTGAGTGAGACAACATGCTAACTTTACGAATGCAGGCATTCAGCCTAACTATGCATCATACCTATGAGACAACTATCGGGTCAGTGTCTCCATGATTCCTAACCATGTACCACTGCCTTTATCACTTTTCTGAGGATCCATTACTGGAATTATTCACATTAGCAACCACAGCGTTCTCCTTAAAGGAAGATTTTCTGCTTTAATTTACCAGAAAACTACCTTATCTCCTTGATTCCTTTTTGGACTATCATGCACGGGCCATAGTTCATTCATAAAATTGAGGACATGAAAAATTTCTTAACGAAAAATTTTACGGTTTTGACTCCGGCGATTTCATTTTGATATTCGCATAAAATAATCTCACCACATGCCATGTACTATTATTTTCCCAGGCCAAAATTCCATAAATTCTGATAATTACTAGTTTTTGGATCACCCTCGAGCATCAATTAATGCTAATCTCGCCTCGACTCCTACACTTTACTCTATTTCCTAAAAAAATTGTATTTATAATGTGTATGTTCTGCTTTAGCTCATAGGATTAATAGTTAACCAATGCCTCCTGGTCATGAGAGCAACGTGCAATTTAACTTCCAGTAGACCCTTCCGTAGAGGGATCCCTGGCGTGGTTGCCAAATTTTGTAGATACTCGTGTCCTATATACACTATTGAAAAGTGAATATATTCCAGCACCGTACCCGTCGGAGTATAATAACGTCTACTGGTCTATCATAAATTGAATTGTCTATCACGGATGAAAATTCAAGACTTTTCAGCTGACCACTTTCTAATTATTTTTTCACGTCTCCCAAATCCTCTCCATTTGAAACTGGCATCTATTTCAATACAAGAAACACTCTGATTGGCCAATCGATAGTACTAGGCAACGGCATCGAATGGGGATGCGCAATTCCGCTAGAATGCGACTATATATCTGCACAGAGAAAACCAAATGAAAAGCCTGCATTTCGTAGCTTCCCAATGATCGCATTAAATGATATGTCATAAATTCAGTTAGACGAAATGTATTGAACAAATCTTGTTAATTAGTTACGACATGCTTAATGTTAGAAGCCAGATAGCTAACCTCGCTCTCGCAAACAAAGACCACACTTCAAACAAAACTCAAGAAAAACGTGCAAGTAGCTTGAACGAACAATAAAAATAAGCCACCATGATAAATGTGCTCCGTAACTTATCTAATTGAAAATGTTGTCTCAATTATGTGTATTATTATATTGGAAAAACTATGCATTATACCATGATATTAGGTAAAATTAAAAAATATACAATTAAGACTCATTGTTCACAATCATTCCAACATAAAGCTACATTCGAATTGTACATTGACATTTTCATTTAACGGGCCAGATTGCCATGAACAAAATGTTATATTATTTGTATAATTAGATCTTGAACAAAAAAACAGTAAAATATATCATTTTGTCATTATTTTATTAATTGTTTCACGATTTTTTTAGCATTCGCAGTGATAATATCGATGAATGATGACATGTAGAAAAAGCTTATAATAAAATTATTATTATTCATTTATTCATCTCTAGTATTTAAGCCCAATCATATGAATTTATGCATGTATAAATATGGGGAGATGTATTCCATCGATTGTACATTTTCCAATGATGCAAAAGCATCAATGGTTTCAATCCAAAAATGTCATTCAACTCTGTTAAATTCTAATCTAATCTATTTTATTCTATTCTGTTTTATTCTATTCTATTCTATTCCATTACATTCTATTCTATTCTATTCTTTTCTATTCTATTCTGTTCTATACTATTCTATTTTATTCTATTCTATTCTATTCTATTCTATTCTATTTTATTCTATTCTATTCTATTCTATTCTATTCTATTCTGGTCTATTCTATTCTATTCTTATCTATTCTATTCTATTCTATTCTATTCTATTCTATTCTATTCTATTCTATTCTATTCTATTCACTTATATTCTATTCTATTCTATTCTATTCTATTCTATTCTATTCTATTCTATTCTATTCTATTCTATTCAATTTTATTCTATTCTCTTCTATTCTATTTCATTCTATTCTATTCTATTCTATTCTATTCTATTCTATTCTATTCTATTCTATTCTATTCTATTCTATTCTATTCTATTCTATTCTATTCTATTTCATTCTGTTCTATTGTATTCTATTCTATTCTATTCTATTCTATTCTATTCTATTCTATTCTACTCTACTCTATTCTATTCTATTCTATTCTATTTATTCTATTCTATTCTATTCTATTCTATTCTATTCTATTCTATTCTATTCTATTCTATTCTATTCTATTCTATTCTATTCTATTCTATTCTATTCTATTCTATTCTATTCTATTCTATTCTATTCTCATTCTATTCTATTCTATTCTATTCTATTCTATTCTATTCTATTCTATTCTATTCTATTCTATTCTATTCTATTCTATTCTATTCTATTCTATTCTATTCTATTCTATTCTATTCTATTCTATTCTATTCTATTCTATTCTATTCTATTCTATTCTATTCTATTCTATTCTATTCTATTCTATTCTATTCTATTCTATTCTATTCTATTCTATTCTATTCTATTCTATTCTATTCTATTCTATTCTATTCTATTCTATTCTATTCTATTCTATTCTATTCTATTCTATTCTATTCTATTCTATTCTATTCTATTCTATTCTATTCTATTCTATTCTATTCTATTCTATTGTATTCTATTCTATTTCATTCTTTTTTATTCTATTCTATTCTGTTCTATTCTATTCTATTCTATTCTATTCTATTCTATTCTATTCTTTTCTATTCTATTATATTCTATTTTATTCTATTCTATCTCATTCTTTTCTATTCTATTCTATTCTATTCTATTCTATTCTATTCTATTCTATTCTATTCTATTCTATTCTATCCCATTCTATTCTATTCTATTCTATTCTATTCTATTCTATTCTATTCTATTCTATTCTATTCAATTCTATCCTGCTACCGTTTCCCAAAAAGGGTGATAGATCAAGGTGCGAAAACTACCGTGGTATCAGTCTTCTCAACACCGCATCCAAGCTGTTGGCGTCGATTCTATTGAACCGCTTCTGTAATGAGCGGCATGTCCGTACCCGTCCCAATCAGGGTGGATTCCGCCCAGGCAAAGGCTGTGTTGATCAGATCTTTACATTACGGCGAGTTTTGGAACATCGCAACGAATTTCAACAACCAACCGTCGCTTGTTTTATTGACTTCCGAGCTGCTTTTGACTCTGTTGATCGCGACTCCCTATGGAACATCATGCTGCTCGACGGTATGCCCATAAAACTCGTCAATCTGATCAAGGCCTACTATGCAGCCACCAAAGCCAGAGTACGTGTTTACGGAGAAGAATCGGATGAATTCAGTCTGCACACAGGGGTTCGACAAGGATGTCCCTTGTCACCCATATTGTTCAATTATGCGGTTGACTGGATTCTGAGCAACGCGCTAACTGAGTTCCGAGGCGTTCAAGTATCAAATAACCTATGGCTGACGGATGTTGATTACGCAGACGATGTTGTTCTCCTTGCTGACAGCTTTGGGAGCATGCAAGCCGTTTTGGATCAAGTGGCCCAGTTTTCATCAGCCGTTGGTCTGGAAATCAATGCCGACAAAACGAAAGCCTTCGCCATCGGTGTATCTTCATCTGATGAGCAGCTCACGGTGTACGACAGCCCAATCGAAACAGTCGACGATTTTACGTACCTTGGCTCAAAAATACTTCCAACTGGTCAAGCAAAGAATGAAGTCCGAACACGCATCGACCGTGCCAGACTTGCTTTCTTACAATTGAAGAACTCACTTTGGAGAAGAAGTGAAATCAGCCTCAAAACGAAAATCCGAGTCTACCAGACTACTGTTCGCCCTGTGCTACTGTATGGCTGTGAGACTTGGCCATTACGTTCTGAGGACTCCAAAAAGCTCGAAGTATTCGACCATTGGTGCCTTAGGTACATCACAAAGACAAAATGGATGGACCGAGTGTCGAACGCATCTGTTCGTCACCAATGCGGTGACATCATGCAACTATCCGTCTGGATCCAACAT
>JAQBSW010009987.1:0-26243 GCA_029291075.1 Eudiplozoon nipponicum | reverse complement strand
TAATAGTGTGGTTCGTGAATCCTAAAATATTTTTTATATTCTAATATACAGTTATTGGAAGCCCATTTTAAAATGAATAATAACACTCGATCTATTAATATCGAGTTACTGCAATCGTCAACGAACAATTCATGCCGATTTAATTACACAATTAATAAAAAGGAAGTCGTTTCAGCATTCAGTTGATTATGATTGCACAATCGTATCATTTGTTAATGAGTTAAGCGTTCTTATTTCAAAAGAGTTATCAATGTCATATATTACTCGTTTCTGTTCAAATTACTATTTTATGGACAAAAAAATATTACAGAAAAATTTAATGCAGTATTCTCCTCCCCTTGTCCTCACAATTATCGTCGTGAATTTCTAAATTTTTCTTAAATAATTAGTGATTTGAGAGTAGCATATCTTTCTTAAAATAGTCTCAGAAGATTCAAACTAAGAGAATCGTGGAGCTGACCAAACTACGTCAAAAATACATGACGCCACCAGGATGTGAACCGACACGAAAAAAACATTGGTGTGTTTTATTTAGAAAGCTTTAAACATATGGGCATGCCATATCTTTAACAAGGCTATTATGCTATACCTGTCTTAATTTGATTAATGTGACGAAAAATCTCAACTAATGTGCTAAATTTGGCGCAATAATTTTTTTGTAATTTATTATATGCACAAGAGTGGAACGAGAATCAAAAGTAAAATTTTCCATTCTCGTTGCTATACTTTCAACGGTAAAGACAAAATTTGAGATAGAACTCTTACTGAAAACTAAAAATGATGAAAGGTATGCCGTTTGAATGAAACGAATTTTGTGACCTTGATAATGAATACATAAATAGATATATAATTTTTAAAACTTGTTGATATCGCAAATATTCGTTTCTTTAAATATAATTTGTAAAAAAAATGTTTCCAAAATGCATTAAATAGAAATTACGGATTATGTTTAATATTTTCCCCCATTTACAGTTTACTGAGAATAAATTTTAAGTGCAATATTGCCAATCACTTTGGTTAAAACTTATAGGAAAAAATATCGCATAATTTAGTTTTCAAGAAGTGTTCAAAAACAAACCGCCAAGTACAAATGGGCAGAATATAGGAGCTACTGTTCAAGATTCAATGGGGTTTTCATTTAGAATTATTACAAAAAACATGAAAACAAATAGTTATTAAATATTTTAAAAGATATTCTTTCATATAGCCAAGCAAATGAAGCAATCATAACATTTTATATAGGGTCATGATCTTAATAATTATTTCTTATAAATGTTTATATTGTGGAAGTATTTCATATTGCCTAGTTATGTGTAAAATATTTTAACGAAAAATTAATAAATTACGATCTCAATTTTCATTTTGCACTTAGTTTCTTATATGCATTTCATCGTTAAATTTGAAACAAAGTAGTCGTTTTGACAGTTAGCAAGAAAATAATTTTGACTAAAAATTTGTTTCTAGATTCGTATAATAATGCTCCATAAGAAACTTGTATTCGAAAATAAATTCACCAATAATAAAATAACGTGATCTATAAATGCTGCGTTTGTGAAAATGTTTCCG
The DNA here is from genome assembly GCA_029291075.1 of Eudiplozoon nipponicum. NCBI lineage: Eukaryota > Metazoa > Platyhelminthes > Monogenea > Mazocraeidea > Diplozoidae > Eudiplozoon > Eudiplozoon nipponicum. The sequence continues at coordinate 24,677 of JAQBSW010009987.1, read as the reverse complement.
AGGGACTTTCCATGAAAACAAATTTTGAGTAAATTTAATTAGGCTATTAATAAATTGAAGCGGATTCGCCAATTCACCTGATTCTAGGAGCATAATAGGATCATTTATCAGTGATTTAAGCGTTCTGCTTTCGTATTAACTACCAATACCATCTATTCTCTGTTCTGTTCTTATCACTCCTTTAAGGAATAAAATCATGGCGAAAAAATATGGTATATGCTCTTTATTTATGTCTTACATGGAAAATGAAATGGATTAACATCCCGCCGCAGAATACACATTCCACATTTTGAGACACCAGTTTAATTTGCCATTTAGAATTAGCGTTTCTTAATTTACATAAATTCAGCAAAATAAGAAAATTTGCGGCACTGGCAGAAATGCGTACAATATTTTTGCGAAGAGGATTTTAACTTCCAGAGGGAAGCACATTGAATTTCATGTATAAGGACTTAATCACTCCACTAAGGCCTCTAGTTCACATGGAAAAGTTTTTACACAAAAGGTCGGGATCTGGTGTAAGTCCACTATTTTAATTTCTTATTTAGAATTACGTTATTGTAACTGAATTACTGCCAAAACCAGTATTTTTATTTTGCATGGTGATTTATCGAGCAGTTATAATTATTTTCACTTAATTAACAATGCTACTTTTAGAATTAGAAGTCATTTAGCACACTTTTAAAAGAATGACGTATACGAGGAAGGGGTGTTCCGAATCGAGTTTTTACGTAGCGAATTGCCATGTGTCACTGGCAAGTGCCTGACACATGTATAAGCCAATTTAATCGCATGTCATCATACTTAAAAGCTTTTCATACTTAATTATAAAATTTATATGAATAATATTATTGTATTTATGCGTCAGAGCCATTATCCATTATTCGCTATTAAAGCATCACAGGATATGTTGCCTATATTTATGTATAATAGATAGCTTCTGTAATTGTTGTTACTTGCTATGCTCATCAATATCTACTGTTATTTTATTCATATTAATGTGTTCATGCTTGTATGCACGTACTAGACAATGAACTCTAGTACTAATTGATAATGCTCTTAACACTTTATCATTCACATTCCTGTTTAAAAATGATTTACAATATATAGTTTTCTGCTGTATATTCTGTGTCCTGATATACTGGGTTTATTCAATCTATGAAATATTAATTCGGTCAGGATTTATTGCTTATAAGGGGCATTCTATTAATTGACGTACGATAAACGGAAGAAATTCATGCGAACACATTCTATTCCGGAGAAGGAGTGTTCACAATTCGACGCCTCAGTTCAATATACCAAAGATGATCTCATATGATTCTATAATACTAAGGGATTGCACAGCATATAAGTGTGGCTACTGTTACAGAAGAACGGGATGTTACATACATATCTCGATAAAACTTATCCTAAAATTTGACCTTCTTTGACCACTCTAAATTTCATACTGCAAATAAATCCAGTGCACCTACTAATCTAACTATTAATTCATCCGAATATATACTATTTACTACCCTGTGGGAATAATGCAACCAAAAATAATTCAGAGTTAATCTGTATTGAAATTCAGAAAGAAGTTAACCGTTCATTCATTCGTGACGCAATTGGCCATTCTTCTGTGTTTAACTCTCAGGCAATAACTCCTTTGAAATTCATTAACCAGAAACCCAAAGAAGTCCGAAGTTTTCGGCTCCGTACTGTTTATTCTGAACCCCGAGATGCTAAAAATTATTTTCTATGGCAACGTCCACCAGACGAGACAAGCATACAATACGGTTAGTAGGCTGTCATAGTTTACAAGAAGATATGAAAACGAATAAAGTTTTAATAATAGGATTAAGAGACTATAATGCATAGATTACAAGAAAGATAGGAAATAAGATGTCGAACTTAAACTCAAAAACGACTCGAATAAGAAACACAGTCTTCTTCAATTCACGAAAAAAATAACCTGAGTTATCTTGGTCGAAGTTATCGAGTAACGCCTGGTTTACTTCACTGAATAATGGACTCTATCGAATAGGCTTTAACAGCTTTAACCGATATCGCCTTGATTTAATTAATCAATGTAAAGTAGAATAGGTCCAAACCGAGCTACTATTGTAATGGTCAACGACTTTTTTATCACCACAAATTGCTCCGTTATCCTACAAACATTTTGTGCTAATATTCTATCATCTATGTGTCAGACCCTTTCCTCTTTATCCATTTCGACAGGAACAATTGTCACATTCTCAATTAAGAAGATAAAACAATAAATTGCAATTTTAATAATAGAATTTGTAGACATTCAGTCCTAACAAGCTCATTTAACGAGGCCTATTGCAATTCACGTTCACATATAACGGAAAAAAATCTGAATTCATCTTGATCGAACGTGTCAAATGCATTCCTGGTCATTTTCATTGAGTAATGACCTTTTAGGCATTGGCCTCAAGAGCATTCACCGTCGTCGCTTCCATTTGATCGACCAAAGTAAATTAAATACATTACGACTGAGCCCCAGTGCAGTACCTAACATCTATTGTACCACAAAAAGAAACTTTCCTCGATTTAATAAGTTTGGCGCAAAAGCTCAGAGAATATAATTTAGTTTTCGTGAAATATTTGTGAATTGTACTATATGTTTCCACAAAGTAATTAAAGTAAAATAGTAGGCTTGGCCATTTTTGGAGTCATAATTTCCAAAGCAATATTTTTGTCGCAGAATGGCTTTTTGCTGAAAACATTGAATAATGATAAATATACATTTAAAATGTAAAGAATAATGTCACATTGCGATTAAACACGGAATTAAAATAGAAAAACATATTTCAACTATGCATTTCATAATATTAACGAATAATATTAAATATTTTTATTGCATGAATAACACGGTAGTTCTCTAAAATAATATATAACCATATATCGGATACTTCATTCTCATTTGTGTACTGGTGTGTTCTGTGCGATATTTTTTTCAAATCATTACAAAACAACGCCAAACAGAATTAGTATTAAAATTTGGAAGTCGATTTTAAAATAAAACCCAGTAAAAATGGTAAAAGAATTACTCGCTGTTGTATTGCCGTCCGTTTAGTAAAGCTTTATAAATGGTAATAATTTAAAATATATTCATTAGTAGATGTGGATTAAATATAATAGTTAAACACTGTTTTGTGACGGAGAACTAATATATATATATATATATATATATATATATATATATATATATATATATATATATATGACATTGTGTATTAGGTGTTGCTAACTAAGTAAAATTAGTTAAAATATCACCGGAAAGATAAACCAAAGACAGCATGAACGGTACGTATAACCACGTGCACATTCGTTTAGAGCTTCCTGGCGACTCATCAGTAGAAGCCGGTATTATGCCCTTTACTAACTATATATTTTGGTGAGGAATATGATAAAATAGAGCGGAACTATCTTCTATACGAATGCGTAAATCTGCAGTAGTGAAGCTAACTTCACATAGTCTTCAACAATGCGACTTAAAGGCCAACTCACAATATATAGTATGTTTACCAATTCTGTAAAGGATCCAAGCACTATAGCTATCATGTTAGTACTCGATACCTACATTATGGTACCGAAAAGGTACATGGAACCAACACTATGATTGCGGAGTCGGAACATGGTACCAACACAATTCTCCTACGTTCCTTGAACAAACAAATAGTGGGAAAATAAATATATCGGATAAAAATGTATAAATTTTAATCTGAAATATATTGAACACAATATGTTTTAAAATATTTAATTTTAATGTTATGAAGAGCATCGCTACACTATCAGATACATGGAAATCGAAATATCTTTTAAAATATTTCAAGTCGATAATCATAATGATTGCTTGTAAAACATAACGCATTTCATGGCGTATTATATACCCATCACCAATTAGATATTATATTTTTCCTAGTTTATATTGTAAAGAACATAAAATATACAATATAATGAACTATTCGAAAATCTTTGACCCAATACACGACAAATTATAGGATATTTCTAAAAGGAACGGTTTAATTACAAAATTACCAGAACAGATCAAATAGGGGCTTAGTGCTATTTTGTGTTGCAGAGTAATTTATTAAGAAATGTTATAAAAGAATATGAAACAAAATAGAAATTCAATTTTCTTAAGTCTTTTATATAATACGTTGCAGCATACGAAGCAAATGAATAATTTTATTTGTCTTAATAAGCGTACTTTATAGAAGTTTTTTGTGAAGAAATATTATCCAATTAGATTTACGAACATCGGAAGAAAACGTCATAAATTTCAATTTAAATTATATTTATATATCTAATTTCCTGCATATTTGTCATTATGAAGAATATAACCGAATTTTTATCTTCGGTGATTAGCTGGAGAAGTGAAACTGCGCGGAAATGTGCTTCAGCAATAATACATTAATTTTAAAATTTATTATACTGAAAATAGAAGATAATTTTTTGTATAGATATTGAAAATTTACCCTTTAATGCGTGTAAATTTATATTAACTCTTAATAAATTGAAGCGGTTTCTCTAATTCATAATATCCTTTAGCATGCTTGATCCTTCTTTCAAACCGTTAAGCGCTCTGCTTTCGAATTAGCTAATAACATCTTACATTCATTTATATCGTTAAAATTACACCCTTAGGCACTAAACTTTAACGTAAACTATTCTGGTTTACTTTCTGTACGTAAATTGCTACAGTTCACACATCGTTTCTGAATTCACTTACGATATAATGCACAATTGATTAAAAAATAATTTAGAATTTAGAATTTTTTTATTTAGATAAAATCATTAGTTCTAACCCATGATATTTTTGGCATTGAACAAAAGCTTCAATATCCAAGCGTCGCGAATAAGTTTTAAATCAACACATCGAAGGGCAATTTAATTTAAAGCTTAATGCCATCATACCTTAAATTATCAAAATCTCACAGTAATTGCAAGATTTTTCGTGAAAAATCTTTCTTTTTCAAGGGAACAGGTTTAAATAATAGATTTGCGAATTTTGTAGCTATTTTTCCAATTTCAATGCTACAATTGGTGATTTTACTTTCGGTTAAAAAATAAATTGTAATGCATATAAATTAGTAATTTCAGGAATAATGTGGTTATACGACCAAAGACATAGTTGTAAAAATATTTTATGTTTAAATTCCAACATAAAGAGTATCGCTTTTAATAAAACCTGTTTGCAAAATCAGAATAACTTCATTATTCATTATATCAAATATATGCATAAAATTGATTATGTTTTGTCGTTTATATTGTATTGAGAATAAATCGTAAATGCATAGTATACTATCGGGTATTCGTTAAAAGATTTTATGGTCTAAAATAGGGTAGTTCATGCTAGATGAATTCCGTTGTAACAATATACTCTGCATAAATTTGTCGGGGTTTGTGTACTGGTGAATATTTTATTTTAAATTACTACAAACAACCTGAAACCAAACTGATATTAAATATTTTAAAGAACAAGGTGTAACATAATGATGCAAAAAGCATACAATGCACGTAATATTATTTGATGGTCCTAATAAAAATTTTTTTATCAATATATGTAAATTTAGTGAGAAATTTAGACTGCTTAGTTATAAAGTGTGTATATATAGGAGGAAAGATTTATTCATTTTTATCCAGAATTTCAGTTTTAAATCTTGTTTTCTGAATAAAAATTCATTAAAAGTATTTGTAAAAACTATTTCCATTCGATTGTTAGTGAGAAAAGTAATATTGCATTGAAATTTCTATCGATAATCGCACAATATATTTATACAAACATATATAAGTATTTTACAGTTAAATACTGTTTGTTGCGAAGAACTAATATATATGCAAGTATGTATTAGGTTTTGCGAACCTAGTAACAAATTAGTTCAGTTGGCCAGGTTGGTATCATGTACCGACTCGGAAACCATAGTGTTAGTATCCGGTACTCATCGATTTCAAAAAGGTATCAGTTACTAACACAATGGCCATAGTGTTAGTATCCTTTACAGACTCGGTATATATAATATATAGTGTGAGTTAGCATTGAAGTCGTATTGTCGTTGACTTCAGATTATGTTAGCTTCACTTTTACAGGTTTACACATTCGTCTAGGAGATTGTACCGTCCTATTATTCCACATTCTTCTACCGAATATATAGTGGTTAAAGGGCGTAATACCGGCTCCTACTGATGAGTCGCCAGTAAGCACGAAACGAATGTGCATGAGATTATACTTTCCGTTCATGCTGCCTTTGGTTTATCCTTCTGGTCACAACTGAACTAATTTGTTACTAGGTTCGCAACACCTAATACATACTTATATATAAGTATTTTCAAAATATCATTACGCATTGATAATAAGAAAATCAATTTATGCTGCTTCACTACAGAATATAACAGATGGATCTAATCTTAAAATTAGTTTTCTATGTGAATTTAATTATATAATTAATAAATCAATGCAGTTTCTCTAATCAATTGTTTCTGAGATCGCTTTTAGGTGGATTGTCAGTGAATTAGGCCTTTTAAAATCTAAACAACCACCAATGCCTAACGTTCCACTTTTCTATTCAGTTTATTAATTTAAAGTCTAAGATGTTGACAAAGATTTTTGTTTATGATCTTTTGTATGTTCTTACACGCTAAATGCGACAGATCTCACGTTCGCCACAGAATTTACATGCTAAGTAATAGAAAACTTGATTAAGGAATAATATTCTTATTTAAAAAAGTATATCTTAGTTTAAACAATTACACAAATCTTAACCAGGACACGTGTGACACTGACCAAAATTCTTCAATGTCGGTACGTCGCGAGTAAGATTTGAATCTACACGCGTAAAGGAAAATGAATTAAAGCCTCACGTTTTAACCATTTGACCATGGAACGACTTCGTTCACATGTCGATTTAATGAATTAAACGCGAAATCCCAAAACATGCGAAAAATTTAGCGTGATATATTTAGTTTATATATTATTTACTAACACAAGGGCACCGTGTTAAATGATAGAATTTGTTCTTCCCGTAGCCTTATTTTAAATTGCAAAACTGCAATTGCAGATAGACCTTGTAGTGAAAACAAGAAATCATGATAATTATACAGTTTTAATGTTAGGAATAGCGTGGTTACTCGACCAGACAAATATTAATAGCAATATGCTTTTAAATTATTTAAACAACACAAGTATTCTCTTTTATACTATTAGTTTGTAAAGCCAGAATATTTCAATGTGTCATAAAGTAGCACAAACGGATTTGAGAACACATTTTCATCGTACATACTTTATTCTGTGCAAATTTCCACTGAATAATTGTTAAACTATAATTCGTTGAAACAATATTTTAAAAAATATTAAAAATTTATTTGTTTCATATAAGTGTTTGTGCTAAACGTCAGAACTATGTCATAAATCAAGTGTATGGTTTTGTTTTTAGATCGCAATGCCTAACTTCTTAAGGTTAACAACTTGATTATTCGTTCAAAATTTGAAACTGACAATAACGTAATCCAATTGAAAAATTTGAGATATTCGTTAAGATTGAGTTATCCTCTAACTTGCAGAAGAATGGGTCATACATGCCGAGGACTTACAACATGTCACGATCACTCGAGTATTAATGGGATTCTCCTATAAATCCGCTGAAGAAAACTCTTTATTTTACCTTTGTATTTTAAACTGTTTGTAAAGAACCCGGTGAAAATGGAAAAAGAAATTGCAGCATTTAATTTAATTCGCTGTTGTACCAAACGCGCACCTTACGAGTATAAAATATTATTAAAAACAAAAATGCACATATTTTTCGTTTTAGCAATTCTAAAAGGCAGTATAAAATGATTTTATGCGTTCTTTATTGATTACAACTGGCATGAACATTAACAAATATTTAATAGCAATTTCATTTCAATTTTACTTTTACTAATCTGTAATCAATTATTTATTGCACCACTCATACAAGCATTCAACCCGTACTTTAATTATTTTTTTTTGTTTTATAATTATATAGAGCTTTAAGGCTAATCATTCCAATATTTTGCCCAACGTTTAAAAAATAATTATACATCTGCTATTAATCTGTGATAATTTATTGTCTATATTGATTCTATAAACTTAATACTTAAATGATATATATATATATATATATATATATATATATATATAAATTTCATTTCAGCCACATTTACATATTCGTGATTTGAATTGAATAACCTATTGTGATTTAGAGCATAACTTTGTCATAAGGTAGGTGTACAAAACACGGATACAATAATTTCTTTTCCTTATATCTCAACATGCCTACAACAACGGATACATTATGCAGTATATTTCAAAAAGTAAGAGATATTAATTTGGATTAAATACATATATTATTCAATATGGATTAAGAATTGGGGAACACACGTACTGAGGTACAAAAACTAACATTCACACAAACATTTAACCTATTCATATTCAATTAATTTACATACTTATTGTGCTTATTTAACTGAGGATTAAGGATATTACAACTAATTGCTTTCGCTGCCTTAAAAAACAACTGAAATTCCGTTACAGCTAAGTAAACAAAAGTTCATACATGATTTGAACATGTATTTCTGACTTGTTTCTACGTGTGTGTGTGAGAGTGAGATGTGATCAATATGTGCATTTTCCGCATTCTGTTTGTTGCAGCATAATGTATGTATTTCATCGCATTTAATCACGCTTCATTGTAAAAATTGGTCATATATAATAGCAGATATGACAGTCAATTTAATTTTTGGCGAAAGTAAAGTGGTATTTTTAACCGTGGTGTAAAAAACCGTCGTTCCAATGAGCGATTCATTGATCACTTAAAAATTAAAATTTGAACTTGTGTATAGTGTTTCATTACTTAGGTTTTATTTTAATGTGTTGTGTAGAACTCCTTCACAATTAGAGAATTTCATTCGCTGAAAATATATACTGCAATTGATTTGGTATATGGCTACATTAATGGAAAACGTACTATTTGAAGTCAAGTATGATGTTGCAAACAAATCATTCATTGTAAAGATATATTGGGCTACTTTTATCATAAACGCTGAGATTTCCCGTTGCATTTATTTACTTGATATTGGTCAATCGCCTTCACCTATGCAGACAAGTCTCGATAGCCGTGCGATTAAGGCCTTCAATGTCTGACAACGGCGAATTGTCGGTTGGATGATAAATCTGCGGCATACGTCCTACTGAATTTATTTATCTTATAAATGCTATGCTTTTTAATTTCACATTTTAATAAATTTTCACTACAATGTAAGTTATGAAATATTTATTTATGTATAAATGAGAAATTGAAGGCATTTCTTGTTAATTTTCATTAAAATGGTTAAGAAACGGAGATAAATTCTTTTGCATTTCGCAGCTTCATCGTAATTGCGACATTATGCATTAATACTCCGTTTAAAGATGAAGAGCTGTGCTTCATAAAGAAAATATTTGTAAATGGCTGTAATTTGTATTGAAAAATATATTGTACGATTGGTGAAGATCATTTTCGAGCAATTTCACGTTTTGGCTTGAAACATTAAACAAATAGCTTTTTTATTATTTTCCATGAACTGCATGCCTGAGTCTAGGTGAAATCGTGGAAAAAGAGAATGTGACGTTTAACTGTATTTAATTGTGAACACAAATCTAAGTGATATTAAAATTAATTAAAAAACATAAATCTGTATATTGCGATCTTTAATATGCCAAAATACCACATATAAATAAAAAACTAAGAAAAAAGATTTCAAGTCTATAGTTAATTGTATTTATGTCAATGTTAATAAAGGCAGGATAATTTATGTTCGCTCTAAGAATGCATTTAAAGAATTAATTTTATATATCGAATAGTAATCCGCTAAATGACAATAAATTACCACAGTAAAATTGCAAATGCTCAATTCGTGAAATATTATTCTACCATATATGAGATAGGTCCTTCAATGAGTACAGTGTACTTACGAATGGATATTAAATAGAGACTGGTTTCGTGTGCATCTTTTTATCATGCACTGGGTTTACGACTATATATTATTAAAAAACAAAACTAAAATTGAATTTTCCTTAGAATTCGTCAATATTCTTATACACAATAAGCCACCAGAGAGCATACAATGACATGTATTTTTCCCACTAAACCTATTACAAACTGCCATATATAAATGTGTTTTCAAACGTTTTCAATGTTGCATTTATGTGTGCAAATTACATCAGAGAATGAAATTGATCGTTGCATTTCTCTATTTAAACATACCTTTTTTGGTGGGAAGACAGAGGCAGAAATACGCGAAAGATTTTTCGCCAATTTTAAAAGATGTTTTATAATACATCGAGTTTTAAAATTTCAAAATGAACTGTACGTTTTAATTATTGTACAGATGATGATTTGTAGTTCTGGTTTGTTTGCATTTAATGTATATCGTGAAATATTATTTATACATCTACGCTGCCCTGTTTCCAACGATAAAAATTTAAATTTTCTCTGCTGCTAATTTATCACGACTGTGTTGACATGTTTATAATATTGAATTTTTAGGAAAATTCATTGCTTCCTTTAGGGTTTAGAATTTACGTCACTTATTGTATGTTGTTAAAATGAAATAATACATTTAATTAAAAATCTACTGTTCCAGTTCTTTTTTATTGGAATTTTTTTGTTCACATTTTCGTGTATTATTTTCAGTCCTCAGCTGATAATATCAAATAAGGACAAACCATAGAAACCCGTGTTAAATTTCAGATAAATCGCTTCCTTTATGCTTATGATTAGCTAATCTCATAATAGATACAAACCTTCGAAAAGATAAGAGCTCGTCGTGTATGTATGTGTGTTCTGGTACCCATGGGGGTATGAACGCATAATTCTACATATATCATTGTGAAACTATAGTGCCGGAATTTAATTTACACCTTGCACGAATTAGAAAAGGTGTTTTATTCCTACACTATGAAATAATAAAATGGAGTGTGATTTCATTCATTAGAGAGAGGGACATTATCATGCAATTACCCCACAATAACAATCATGCTATGTTAAGTGTGCATAAATGTAGCTAGAGAACATTGGCTGACTTCGCTGAATCACTGCAAAAACGTTAGATTGATATATTATATTTATTAAATAATTAGTTAAATTTTAAATAAATTGCGCAAAGAAACTATGGTTAGAGAAACAAACCAACTAGAATACACGTTTGTCATTATTGTTATGTGCTTGAAGATAGGTGGTATATATATATATATATATATATATATATATATATATATATATATATACATACTTATATAAATTAAAAAGAAATTAATAAATAAAATATTCGACGACTATAGTATGAATTCGAAGCTGCTGGGAAATATTATATTATGCATATGAAAGGTAGATTTGAAATTAGCCAATGGGAATTGAGCTTCCAAGAAACTATATAACTCTTAAGTAGCGAGTCACAAATCAAAATAAAATCAACATATGTCTTAAATTGTACATGGGGAACTGGGATTTTGTTTTTGACAGTGAATTAGACGAGTTACACAGACGGTTAAAGGAAATTAGCACAAATTTGTTGTCCAAATATATGGGAAAATATCTAAACGAGCTTGCAGAAATATTTGGAAATTCCACGAGTGTTGAACACTATAATTTTGAACATGCATAAGGAACGTTGGGTAATGCCGTAACGACAAGTTGTATCAGTGTCGATGAAGTTTATTTGATGGACAAAACACAATCAAGACGCTATAGTACAGTTTTCTGTTAAGGTCAATAGATGGCAAGTCATTACGCAGTGAAGACAGCCAGACCTGTACTCGGCATTTGCCGATATCTTTCCCGAAGATGATGAACCCGAATTATGCATTCGTATCATGTAAATGTGAATTGCACAAGTCTGTGGGCTAGACACGTCCTCACCATGATTTTGGTTGCGGAACCTTATTGCTCGGTCTTCCTTGAGTCCATTTTAAACGGAGAAACCAATAACTGGTTCTGTTTTGCTTCCATAAATGTTATCTCTGCTTAAAGCAAACGAGAAACAAAAACCACGCGTTTGTCATTTTATGTAATCAGATGATGCCAGTTAAATATTAAGTGTCCACAGACGTATTTTGACCAATGCCACCTTTGTTGAGGAAAATAAGTTGCACAACCTTGGTGATATGTATTCTATCTTATTATTGTTTAATCTTCGCTAGTCAGTTTGTTGTCATAAACTGATGAAGACCATGGGAAGTCGAAACGCGTCAGTACGTGTGACTGGTGGTAGTTTTTCAATGTTGTTTGACGACTGGTTAAATAAAATGGGTTTGATGTTTACTTAAATATCGCAAACTTGATTTAAATAATTGTTAACACCACTCGTTCAATCAATGATTGTTTAATTTTAATACCTAAATATATGTTGCGACTGTTGCAAAAAGTTAATTTTCGTGACTGCGTAGATTTTGTGCTGCCGAAATTTCCAGTCAGGTACAATGTATGTGGGACTACTGGAGATGAGAGCCTTATATATAACTTTGCTTTCTATGTATGTGAGTTGCGGTTTAATATTCGCTAGTTAGTTGGTCGTCGTACTCTGATGATGATCATGAAAGGTCGAAACGCGTCAGTACGTGTGACTAACGGTGGTTTTGCTATGTTGTTTGACGAATGATTAAATGCAATAAGTTAAATACTGTTTGTTGCAGAGAAATAATATATATGCAAGTATGTATTAGGTGTTTCAAAACTAGTAATAAATTAATTCAGTTGTGACCAGAAGGATAAACAAAAATAGCATGAACGGCAAGTATAATCTCATGCACATTCGTTTCGTGCTTATTGGCGACTCATCAGTAGGAGCCGGTATTACGCCCTTTAACCACCAAAATTTTGGTGAGGAATGTGGGATAATAAATGCAAAAAGATTAGTATTTACATCAAGTACGCAAACTTGATTTGAAGAATTCTATCAACGCGTCAGAAATTAGTTCAAAATGGTAGTTAAAAATGCGAAGTGCTTTCAGAAGCAGACTACACCGTGTTGCTATAAATTATGCTAATATTAAAGGAATAAAAAAATAATGATATTCAAATAGGATGGCTACTCAAGAAATAAAAGCGGGCGCTCACTTATTTGCCTAGATATACCTACCAACTAAGGTGTATCAGAATGGTCTGTTGAGAAGGAGGAAGGTGTAATGTTTGAATATTCGGTGAAAAAGTCTTAGCTTTTTAAGATTTTATAAATCACTTTAATATTTAATTTAAATGTAAATTAATATGAATGGCTATAATTGTGAAAATGCAGCTAATACACAGCCTTTCATTGTTGATTATTGTTAAAAATAGATTTACTATATTCCTTTGGTCTTTTATTTAATAAGTAATAGAAGAATTATTAGACGTGATTAAAGTAAGGATTTTTTTGCCTCAAGTGAATAGAATGATTTGCTTGTTATAAGGCAATTTAAAATTAGCCGTTCTGATTGAGCATACTAGAAATAAGATATTTTTTTTAGTTAATCAGAAATATCTTTATAGGACGTGGTCTATATAAACGGATATTACTTTATTGCTGCGTTCTCTAAATTCATATAAAATCATAGCTTGGTTTACTTCACTACCCCGTTGAAAATCTTAGATCTGTGTTCTATGCTAAATTAGATGAACGAAATGGACAGATAAAAGAAATTAATCTACGTTATAGATGTCAGAAGATAAGGACGAATGGGTTAGAGAATGACGGAACAAAATACAGTGGTTCAACTGGAATTCTACACTATAAATAAATCAAAATCTTAGTAAAATGAAAAGCGTAATTACTATATTAAACTAATAAATAAAAGTCCGAAAAGGCTGCTAGAAAAATTACCTAACAAAAGAATGATCACTGTAAGTATAGATGATGATAAGCGTAAAATCCATTATTAAATCCGAAACAAAATAAATTCTCTATTTTTATGAGTAAAATAAGTATAAGATGAAACTCTAGACAGTTGACAAAAATTTAACATTTAATCAAGTCTTGACCAGGTATTCTTCATGTGTTGCAGGAGAGTATTTCCGATTTGCGTATTCATCGCATTCTAACATTAGTTATTGCTACGCTCTAAATAGAACCTAGCGAGTTTTATGCGCTGTTTCACTCCTTGAATCTTTTATTACCATAATTTCATTAGCCTTCCTAATCAATCTTATCGCTTCGCTTCGACAACATATCGATATGTATCGAGAATCATCAAAGTTAGCTGCATGTGCAGTCTCAACTGAACAAAGTGCAGCATTAGAATGCGAAAAATACCTACGTCTCCACCGTTATACTTTAATTGGGTGTATGGCTTTAACCAGACGCATCAAAACAGTGATGAATACCACCAGGGGCGATCGTGGATTGTCGTTTTGCACTATCAGTTTCGCAATGATCTGATTAATCCCAATTTCCAATTACGCTAATCCGTGTATATCAATTCCAGTGGTTAGTATGATCGATATTTAAGCCTTCGGAGGAAATGGACGAATCCAAACCCAGCCACCACAAAGACGAACTCGATGTATACTTTGAAATGAGGTTCAATCGGTTCTTTGCGAAACTGATAGTGCAAAACGACAACCGACGATCGCCAATCGTGGTAATCATCATTGTGACGTCGCATTAGGCAACCATTTAAAAAATACATGAAAACAGACTTGGAATAAGATTTAAAACATTCCTTATGTGTCTAGGGCTAAAATAATTTTACAACTTCGTGTAGGGGATTTTCTTCAAATGTTTTTTATAATGTACGTCAACGTTATCGAATTAACTTGCTTCCATAGCAAGTTGTCCATTATGATCCCGAATATACGGTCCACCCTTGTTCTGTCAGATATTACGTACTTCGTTTTCGGGTTAATTTAATTTAAAACATCAATCATAGTTGCCTCTATTAACTTAGCGATGTAAGCATAAACACTTAATAATAGTCGCAGTCTGCGTATTATCTACTCCCTTTGTCATATATCTGTCAATCAAAAACTCCTATTGTCAATGATTTTATGATAACGATATTCATCCAATACGTAGAATTTGAATTTAAGGTAAGAAAAACCCGATAATAAATATCCATTCAATTTATTTCTTTAACTTATATTTGATCATTTCGAATAAATTTCTGTTACGTCATTATCTGACATTTATCGTTTTCCTGCTACAAAACCTATCAGGAATCTCATTAATAAGTGTGAATTTTGTGTGTTCACAATTATTAATCACATGTATCTTAACTTTTTGCATATTAAATTAAAATCATGGATTATCTATACATCAAATAAACATTTTCATTATGATAAAACAAAACTTATACTTGAAAGATATACCAAAAGCATTCTAACAGAACGGAAATTTATATTTAACACACTTTTTAATTATATATTGTTCGAAACAAAATTTGCCAAATTAATAGCCTTGTAATTTGCTTCATAACCTGCGTGTCTTTTTCATACTGCTTTGCAGCGTTGAGTTGATAGTTCCTACATGAATGAGAACTGAAATAAATATATTGTTGCGATACTGAGTATTATTAAAATGGCGATGCAAGCAGTTAGTGCTTCTTGTATGAAACATTGTTCAAAATTTTGTAATGTTCCTAAAATACCAAGATTTGAAATTAGGTTTAATTTTAATGCTTACGGTATGCCTATCAAACATAGTCTTTGGTTGAATACAGTGTTAACGTTGTTTTAACTTTTTTATCGAAGAACAGAAGGAAGGCCCTTGTTACGAGCTCCTTATAGATGGGTTTCCCAATGGACTTTATTGCAGAGAAATTAGAAATACAGTATTAGACATGGTAAAATGTTTGCTAATTTAGGAATTTATAGCCATTCCCTAAACAATAACAGTTCAACCTTAGCTAGTCAAGTAGTAAATTTGTCAATAATGAATCTTAGAATTGATCAACTATAATCGATTATTCTTTGTTTGAACATTGCGATTTAGATTGAAGTATCACCAAGAAATGAGATCATTACGGAGGCTGTATGAAAGAACAACTGATTTTCGGATAAGAGTAAGGCTACATTTGAATTTGAAAAAAACGCAATTCTTTATAAGCCAGGATGTATACCACAAAATAAGAGAAGCCGCAACTGATAGGTTAAAAGCGGTAGCGAATTTATCAATAAATAATATGTTTCTTAGGGATAAATTTGGCCACGATATTAGAAACACTATAATACAACGGAATATATGGTCTGATAATAGTGCATAAACCTGTTGTCCTATTAATAATTACCGTTAAATTGCAGCATGCTCTAACATAATATACCTTTTAGTTTCTACACCATAGAATAAAAATGCAAATGACTTTTATATCCTGCATTGATAAACTTTTATTATTTTGTTGAAATCCTTGCTAAAAGCGTACTTCGTGGAAGACTTAGATTGCAAAACTTGGATGTGGTATCTTAAAAAAAATAAATATAACTTTAACGGAAACAATGGATTAGATTCAATTTTATTTCATTGACCAGCCTTTAATAACAAAGAGATAAAATGATCATTATTAACATTACGGATATGAGGAATATATTATTCTATGCCTAAATTCTGAATGTAAAATTTGAATAAATTACATATGTTACAATAGGTTAGACTTCGTCCTTTCTAACAGAAACCATTTTTATGCATTACACGAAAGAAATTTTTAGACATGTTATCAATGAATGTAAATTGTATCTAAGCTTCTTCCATGGTATATTTCTTATCTGGAATCATGGCAAGGATGATGTGATTTACTCCTTAAAACTAACATGCATGAACGAACTCCAGTTTACGATTGGACGGTATTCATTGGATATCAAATTAATTAATTAATTGATGAGCTAGCTATTCATTAAACAATACTTGCCATGGAATATTTATTAGATTCAAGTTGAAAAATCTGTATAGTATCAGGTGCTTAATTATATAATCATTGACATTAAGAAGCCGTAGAGTTTTAAACAAAAACCGTATGACGGTTATCAAAATTGGCGATCATGAATTGCCGCTTTGCACTATCCTTTTCGCAAAGATCCGATTGATCTCCATTTCCAAGTACGCATCGAGTTCGTCTTCATGGTAGTTGGGTGCTGATTCGGCCATTTCCGCCGAAGGCTTCAACATCGTTCATACTGTCCACTGGAAATGATGTGCAATCTAATCTTCGTTGATTGGCAGCGTTTCGGGTCTGCATTTTGCGTTCCAACTTCAGGCCTTCATGCATATAAATATATAGAGTTTAGTTACTGAGACCAACTGTTTGTTTAAAATCATTTGTGAATAAAAAAAGTAAAATATAAATAGAACTGTTTCGGAACCAGGCTACCATATTTTCTTAAATCTCCAATTGTGAGCTTTTTGACAGGGTGTGTGATTAGATACCGGATGATGGAAAGGGAAATGCCGATTCGAAATATTCCCGGGTAACGAAGATTAGACCTTACCTCACTTCCAGTGGTTATTATGAACTATATTGAAGTCTTTGGGGGAAATGGACTAATCAGTACCCAGCCACCAAAAAGACGAAATCGATGCATACTTGGAAAATGGATTCATTTTAATCTTGGTGAAACAAATAGTACGAAGCAAAAACCCACGATCACCGATCGTAGTAATCATCTTTCTGACGCCCGTACTACGCAAGCCTTAACATATATAAAACATATAACGTTAAAATTAAGCAGATCTCACAAAGTAGATGAGACACGTAGTTTAATATAAGCAACAATGATGGGTATCTCAAGTAAGTTTAACCCAATGTCGAAGTACGTAATATCTGTCGCGGAATAGAAGGTTCCTAGTTTGATGGTATTACTAGTGCAAAAAATGAGCATCCAAGTAACTTAAGCATAATTAAAGTTCAGCCAATTAAAAGTTTTAAGGCAGTCCGTTACACTGGAAATAAAATGTTTTAACAAAAGTAAAATCTTTTATATTAGATACACTAGGATTGTATGAACTCTCATGAAAAGTCTGCTTTTCTATGTACGCGAGTGAAACCCTACGCCAAATTACGATAAGCCGAGAGAAACACAGAAATGAATTTAAATATTAGATTTGTTACAAGATCTGATCTTAAAAGTTATTTTGTGGAAACGGATAATTTTAAACACGTATTGATATGCAGTCCTAACAAAACAATGAGGTTAATTTTAGAATTTAATGAAATTAGTTTGATAGGCAATATTAACTCCTTAACTTCAATCAGATTTATTTCTGAATAAAATTGTGATCAAGTTCTCTGGCATGATTTTACAATTTGTGTATTTTTGTTGCTTTGCTGCTCACCTTAACATATAATGTCACTCGTAATTATGTAATTTCATATATCAAAAATAATAATAGTAATCTGATGCGTGCAAAATTAAATAAATTTTGGGCACTGTATTTGCACATAGATAGATGCATACGTATACACATAATTGTCTTTATTTGAAAACTAATCAGTAATAAGTTCACACATATAAGCAAAACATGCCTAGCTGGAGATAATTCAGTAGCTTTTATGTGACGTTCCCGTCACAGGTATAAATGAAGCAGATTAAATCAAATTTTACAATTTAATAAACGAGCTTGAAGTAAACTCCAATCCCATTGTATTTAACCAATTGTCGAATAACAAAACAAAACTACCGCCAGCCGCAAAGCACTGATGCCTTTCGACCTTCCATGATAATCATCAGAGTAGGACGCCAAACTGACTATCGATAGTCAATTTGCCGTCGTACTCTGATGATGATCAAGGAAGGTAGAAACGTGTCAGTGCGTTGCGGCTGGCGGTAGTTTTGTTATGTTGTTCGACGACTGATTAAATACAATGGGATTGGTGTTTACTTTAGGCTCGCAATCTTGATTTAAAGAATTGTTACCACAACCTTCGCAATCAATTATTGTTTAATTTCATCGCAAATATATGTATATGTGGCGAAAGCTACAAACAGTTAATGTTCGTAACTGAATAGAAATTATGCATCCGAGGTATGTTTGAAAGTAAAGATGAGACGTCAAATGAGATCATTTTATTCTGTAAAATGTTCTTCCCCTTCAGTTCATCTGCTAGCTCGAAGGAGTCCTTGATAGTGATAGTTTATGATATTTCATATTGGTTGAAGCATTTTGCAGAGAAACTTAGCTGGTTCATGTTGCGGGCCGTTGATCATTGACATAAAAGGCCGCATTAAGGAAGCTCCTGAGGCTGTCACGGCGACCTGCTCGACGACTCGTTAAATACAATGGGTTTGGTGTTTACATCAAGCTCGCAAACTTGATTTAAAAAATTGTTACCACCACCCGCGCAATAAATTATTGCTAAATTTTATTTCATATATAGGATGGAAAGTAAAGAAATTTTCGCAGCGTAATTTCCAATGACACGACATAACATATTTGGCTACCAGATGTCGTGAAACGTAATTGAGAGTTTTAAAATTGCTTTTTCTTGTCTCCCAAAATTCTGAGTTGTTTCGGGTATAAGGCACGGAGCTAATCCAATTATAACCATCAAATTTGCAATCTGACCTAACAATAGGTGGAAAAAAGTTTTCAATCAAAGAAGAACCTCCCTGTATACAGCTTGTCGGGCCCCAATCTCGCTGATTCCATTAAAATTTATTTCGGTATTCCTAAATTAACAGGAGTAGTAAATTCAGAAAATGTAAGACCTTCGCACTAATAGTTATTTGCTCTATTAGTTAAATCGAATTAAACTAAAATGTTTAAAGTCAACTTAATAAAAATTTCGCATCCAGCATGAGCATTTGCGAAACTTTATGTCTGTAGCTACAGACCTTATCCGATGATGTTGCGACGACCGCTCTTGCCTTGCTCAAAAAGCACAATCATGCCTCAAAATATCCAGAGAAACAAAAATATTAATTAATTAATAAAAACTTTATCCTAATTTATTCCCTATTTTACTCCAATTTATTAGGAAAAACATAAATTTATGCGCATAATAATTTTGTTTAAAGAAATATATACTGCTACATTTGACAGCATACATTGATTTGAAAATAGTTTAAATGTGAATACCTGTTCCAGGAATATATTGCGGTATTAATACATTGTTTATAACATAAATTAAAACTGTAAACAAATTTAAATGTAACAATTTTTCAAAGCATAATAAACATGTGTCAGAACGATGTCAACAAATATTCCATTCAGATCATTAAGCGCTCTACATCCTTATTAATTATCAAAGCTTTAGATTTCAATCTTCTGTTAAAATCTTTACGCTTAGTGAGCAATTATTATCTAAGAAGTTGCTGGAAAATGCTTTGGTCTTCGAGTTCCACATGAGAAATACAGATTAACCAAACTATGCCTCGCAGATCCAGTTTAACTTGATGAAAAACTATATAATTGAACGATCAATGATTGCGCGGGCGGTGAAAATAATTTTTGAAATCAAGATTGCGAGCTAGATACAAGTACGATTCTCTTTGTATATGCACTTGTCAATATAGACTAAGCATTGTACCATGTGGAAAAGTATTTCATCTAGCAGGCAGATTACGTCCTTATTAACAAATCTTCATGTACTCTCCTGAAATTTCAACGGACAGTGCATGAACCTAGGCACCACAGCTTCTGAATCTTACTTTTAGTGCGGGATGGTTGCACAGTGCTTAGATTCGCAGAACCGGAAACATATTCTCAGGTTCGGATGCTGCTCGCGGACAATTGTGCACCGTACATGAAGAGAATCTAATAAGGACGAAACCGCTCTATTTAATTAATGACCTTTTCTAAATTATACAATTCTTAGCTTGTACTAATAAATGTATATATATATATATATATATATATATATATATATATATATATATGATGGTGTATGTATCAAAGAAGTAACTTGGTTTCAAATAAATAAATATATTCTTCTGAAATGCGAGCTTTAACAAAATTCATTGTACTCTTCCTGTGTGCAAAAACAAAATGAATAAATGAAATTAAAATCTTCACAGATGCCGATTTAATTGATGAGGCCACTGGACCGAAGCCCAAGCCAGTTGGATCATTTACACCAACAATGTACGAATTACCAAAAATACACAAAAAGGGTTGTCCTGTCAGGCCAATTTTACCAATGGTAAATTTTCCGTTTCATGCCCTAGCTAAATGGCTACTCCATTTACTTCAACCATTACGTAAACTACTAGGTAATTATTCGTTTGCCCATTCGTTTGAGTTTGTAAACAAAATACAAGGTATAAATTTTAAAAACAAGATTATGGTATCTTTTGATGTTACGTCTTTTTCTACAAATGTTCCAATTGATGAAACCATTGACATTATAGTCAAAGCGGTAGAACACGACATATTACCATCGCCTGTGCCAGGTCACACTCTACGCAAGCTTATCTTATAATTTACGAAAGATGTACGGTTTCGTTTTAATGGAAGCATCTACAAACAGACTGATGGTGTGGCAATGGGAAGTCCCTTATCTCCAGTGTTGGCTGAGGTTTTTCTCAGGCACCTAGAAAATACATCATTAAAGAGTGAAATAAGTAAATGTGCTCAATATATACGGTACGTGGATGATATATTTTTTGTACTTAAGAACAGGTCGCAATCACGAACATTGCTTCAAAGTTTCAACAAAGCACAAAAGAAAATCGGCTTCACGTCAGAGCACGAGAAAGATGACTGTCTGCCTTTCCTAGATGTACTATTAAAGAAAGAAACTAATGGTAAATTAAATAGAACAATTTACCATAAACCAACATGGTCTGCACAGTATTTGCATTACAGCAGTTTTGTACCATTTCAATATACATTATCAACAGTTCGTGGTTGCTTTTCAAGAATTGACAGGTTGGTTAGTCAAGATTCTAAAGAAAATGAATATAATAAAGCAATTAACGATTTAATATCTAATGGCTATCCCAGACAATTAATTGAATCAATTATTAAAAGGGGAGTTAACCAGAAACAGACGTACTATGGGCCAGAAAAGAAAACCGTCTACCTAAAAATCCCATTTAAGGGGGATGCAGTTTCCCGAATGGCACAAAAGAAAGTTGAAGCAGCATTGACACGCGCATTTAATGCAGCTAAACTACGAGTGTTATTTAGGGTAACACACTTGCCTTTACCAGCAATCAAAGAGAAACAGCCGTTAATATCGATATCAAATATTATTTACCAATATACATGCGCAAGTTGTCGATCAACTTACGTAGGCCGATCGACCAGACGGTTAATTAATCGAATGAGAGAACATTGTAACTTAAACGCTTGTTTTAAATCAAATGGTGAATACACGTCTGCTATTGCGCAACACATCATCGAAGCATCGCACGTATGTTCTCAAGACGTAGCATTGAAAGCAATTACTAAATGCAAAAACAAAAGGCAGCTATCCACATACGAAGCCTTATTGATAAACAAATTGCAGCCGGATTTATGCAAGCAGAAGAAGCACGTACAAGCATTGAGCTTGAACTGGATGTGATGCACGTAATTTGATTGGTTTCTATTTTTCACACTCTCTCCATGTTCACATATTTATTTCTTGTTTTGCTTTCCAATTTATATATAAAGATATGTTCATCAGTAGATATTTGAGGAGACTATACGAAAGAAACGTTTCTTATATCTGACAAAATTTCTTATTGTTTATGCACACAGAAAGGGTACAGTGAAATAAATATATGCTGAAATTCTGATGTTAATATACGTCAATGAAATTTTGAAGTAACACGAATTTATTAATTAAGATTTCATCATTAAAACATAAACTGGAGAGATTTGTCTAACCCAACATTGGAAATATCGAGACGTCAATAGCTAAATTTGAATCTGTACAGGCAAACTGCAATTGAATTTGAGCTCAACAATATGAGCTCATGGTCATGGTGAATTCAATTTTTTGTGAAAATACTATATGAGTATCGTAATCTGATAAGACCTATGCCAAATTTCAGCTGATATGTTAAATTTTGCGCGATATATTTATATATTTTTTACCTGTTGCTTAAATGAAACATCTTGAAATATCATGTTTTTTATTACTGTGGCTATACATTATATGGAAATGATACAATTGCGGAAATTAAATTCGAAGAAATCATTAAATTATTAGTTCTACATTTTTAGAAATTAAAATGAAATTCAATATTAAGCAACACATTTCATGCCATCAAACTTCTACCAAAATGTATTCAAGGCATTCCTTCTTAAGAAGAAAATTTAAAAAAAACAATATTAGCTGTTTTTTACTAAATAAAAACACTGTATGACAAAATATTTGAATTTTTACACATTAAGCTATTTACTGTTTCTTTTCGAACTTTCATGATCTTAATCATAGAACGATAATAAACTAACTAGCTCTGATCAAACAACAAAACAGATATATAAATACAGAAGTGGATATGCCGCATACATGATACTTGTCTAGCAATTTCTATATAGTTGCGAACATTAGCTTATGCAGATTTCGCTACATATAAGCCAGTTTTACAATTAATCAAACATTGATTACATGTTAAATACTGTTTGTTGCGAAGAGCTAATATATATGCAAGTATGTATTAGGTGTTGCGAACCTAGTAACAAATTAGTTCAGTTGTGACCAGAAGGATAAACCAAAGGCAGCATGAACGAAAGTATAATCTCATGCACATTCGATTCGTGCTTACTGGCGACTCATCAGTAAGAGCCAGTATTACGCCCTTAACCTATATATATTTGGTCGAAGAATGTACCGTCCAATTATTACATACTATTCAACCAAATATATAGTGGTTAAAGGGCGTAATACCGGCTCCTACTGATGGGTCGCCAGTAAGCACGAAACGAATGTGCATGAGATTATACTTTCCGTTCATGCTGCCTTTGGTTTATCCTTCTGGTCACAACTAAACTAATTTGTTACTAGATTCGCAACACCAAATAAATGATTGATTGCACGTGTTGTGATTATAATTACTTGAATCAAAGTTGCAAGCTTGATATAGGCACCAATCCTAACATTTAAGTATTTGCCATTATGAAGTATATAGTATATTAGGTAGCTAAGGTAATTCATCCACTAGAATTAATTCGTTAATATTTGGAATTTGCCAAGTTTTTCCAGAATATTTCCGCCAACAGGGCTCGAATCGGGGGCTTGTTCGCGGCAAAAATTATATTACTTTTATGTTAGTTTTCATACTGCCGCGTACATTTAACCAATTTTTTGTGAAAATCTTCAGTTAAAACTAAGAGTAACGCAATGATTGTGTCTATTTCTAAGAGAAAGATAGAAAGAGAGAAAGAGAGAGACAGTAGGTTAGTGCAAATTTAATGACAGCTGCCAGAAACGCATTAATGTGGAAAACTTGGCAGTAAAAAAATAATAAATAAAAATAAATAAAATTATTGACGCAAAATTGAGAAAAAAAATGTTGTGTGGGTCGCTGGAATTACAAGCTCATAATAAAGCATTGAAATGGATAAATGTTCGTGTGCTTTTGAGTAAGGTGTGTGACATTAACAATTGCAGGTCGGTTTAACCACTTCACCTCATCAACTCGCCGACGTTGACATTAATGCGAAAATTTTATTTACATTGTCTGCTTGTTTTATACACTAAAGGTTTTAGTGTAAAATAATTTCGTAACTGCTTTCATCTTGTAAGTACTTGGGTCTAGCACTAACTATAATTTACTTAGTGG
>JAQBSW010009986.1:0-26250 GCA_029291075.1 Eudiplozoon nipponicum | reverse complement strand
ATCCACAACAAGAAGAGCAGCACTGTGCAACAAAATTCAACATTGAGGTAACATAATAATTATGTTTTTCGCGTCTAATCTTTTTCCATGTTATATACTCGGGTGCAGTGTTGCGTAAGAATTACACAGTCCATCGCCTATTACTAGATTTTAAAAATAAATATTTAAGTGTTATTGACATGGAGGCTAATCTTAAATTTGAGGACACTGATAATTTGGTTTAAGATATTGTACACGTGAACGTAACAGATAGGGAAGAGAAAACCAACTTATTAAACTCCTATAGGCACACTATGACTGAATCTGACTTTGTTTCTATAAGACTCACATTGGCTGGTAGGGTTGGAGCCTCTAATATGTATTGCAAACCACAGTTATTACGTTAACGACGAAAGTATTTCGCAATAAAAAACACAAACGACCTTTGGCATCATGTTATGTCTTGTTTATTACATAGTTTTAAAATAGTCTCAGTAGGAGGCTTTATTCTAAGACATTTGGTAATATGTTGTATATTTAATTAATTGTAGGGTTTTTCCAGTTCAGTACATAAAAAATTAAAAGAGATTTTATATGGTGGCGTTTCTCTAAGCCACTTTGGCAACTGATTGGAAATTTTGTAAATTTTCAAAAAAGAGAATAACTTTCCCACAATATTGCTCGTCAAAGGTGAAAAGATCGCTAAATGTCGAGATCTAGTTCCAACTTCATGAATCTTTCTTATTGTATTCATATAGGTACATGTCCACTGGTTCAAATGGAAAACTTTTGTTCAGTAGCACATCATCCGAAACCATAAAGATTGCAGTGATACCAACAGTAATCTACAGGCATATCTAGTGCAGGAGACAGAGCTAATATGTTTAAAATCTTTTCTTTCTACAGATTCCAGCTTGTTTGATAATCCCTTTTTTAATGGATTCCAAGAAGCGGCAGCATATTTTAATATCGGTCTAATCCAAATTATATATATTTGTAATTTTATACTGTTCGATAAGATATTTATATTTATTAGTGCTCATCTTTGCTTATCACTGCTTATTATCCTTTCAATATGTCTCTCAGCAGAAGCTGTACATTGAATATTTATGCCTAAATCCTTAATTTCTTGCTGAAGTTTGATCTCAAAAATATCATTAATCAAACATCATGAAAATAAACATAATAAAATTCTGTTCAATTGCCTATTTTTAAAGCTCTCGTCTTTTTATTTGTTTTTTATCAGCCCTAGTGTTATCAAATATCCACTTAGTTCATACAAATTTAGTGTCACATTATTTTTGGAAAAGTCGACATTTTTCGGATCACTTGAAAAGATTATTTTTAATTCATCAGCTAGTTTGCAAACTCGACGTTAGGATCTCAATTTCCAAATGTGCAAATACGATTTTAAATAAAGTTGGCCCCAAACTTTATCCTCGTAGAATTCCACATGTTACTTTTTGCGATTTTGATCTCAAATCGTTTACTTGAATACTCATTCTTCGATTATATAATTAGTATCTGAGTAATCTAAAAAATTCTGATCAATATTCAATAAATTAATCACTTTCAAAATAGCATCACAGGATATAGAGTCAAAAGCTGTTGACATCCCACATTTTGAAATCCTACCTTTTGTTTAGTATTTCAATGGTTTGGCCCGTTGGCCTTTGAAAGGGGGGTCTAGCCAGAAGAGACTTCATGCTCCGAAACTGGATAAAAGCTTTGGGATAAAAGGAGGTGTTATGGTTTAAGGAGAAACTAGTTTCGCTTCCAATTAGATTGTAGGGAGATTTTTGCGGGGTAGCTATCAAGTTCGTGATGCTGTACCATTCCTACATAGACCCTACATAGATCCGTGATTATGATTAGTCCACGATCTTTATCCGATGGGTGATGTGAGAAGGCTAAGTCGAATTATCATACGAATATTGTACACAATGTTGCAAAGAAAAAATTCACAGTTAGTCAAAATTGACCGTGCTCTAGACGGTAACAAATCGATATTTTTTCAATAAAATTGAATGTCTTATACACAAGTAATGATCAATTCACAGTTAAACAAAACGGACTGTGCTCTAGACGGCAACAAAACGATATATTGTCAATACAAGTAATAATCGATTCACAAATGTCTGAATCGTGATGAATACATGTAAATGATTGAAAAGATATGATGATATAAATAAAGTCACTGGTAAATATTGTCACTGATGATGGATAGATAAAAATCGTGTAACGACTGTCTTGAAAAAACATCACAAATAATTAATCCACTGTTTGCTATGATTTTAACTTATTTAATTATAATAATCTATGGAACTATAGAATTTGTGAAAGTGATTAAGGAACATCTGATGTCCTGATGTGTGAAATCATATCTGAATGCAAAGAAAAACTATCGATCCACTTATGCATTATAGTCCACTGCATGCTCTCTGCTTTTTGCGCGCGGGTGTGTATATTTATTAAACAAAACCCTATTAATTAAAATTAAAATTTTAGTTCAAGAAATCTCAATTAAAACTGCTTGAAACTAAAAGAGATTGTTTCTAAAATCACAGTTAAGAGAAATATTTTGTAATAACAGATTTAGATTATTTAGCCTTAAAGAGCACTATATTTGTCAAAATTGAAAATCGTTGGGTTGTAATGCGGAGCTGGGTGTTACAATATGTCTCGCTTAGGAATTTGTTAAAGAAGTGATTGTGAGCCGTCTTTTTAAATTCGTGATGGGATAGGACTTTTATTTCTGCGGGAAGAGCGTTGAATACACTTGTGTGTTTGGAAAGAGATAAATTTTATTAAATATAATTGGAGTTTGTTTAGATGGGATTGAAGGGTTGCTATGGCGTGTAGCATAGTGGTGACTTGGGTGAGCGAAGTTTGACAATGATAGGCTAGCTGTGATCATATGAACGAAAGAAGCTCGTAAGTACGGATGAACCACTAGCGGAAAGGTTAGTCAGGAGTAGGCGTTGCCGATAATTCTAGCTGTGAGAACTACTTTAAAATCTGGAAGAAATCTGTTCGATGGCGTAAGAGGAAGCTAGACTGAGCGGGCAATAAAATTCGCTATCGCATGATATGCGGGGTAGGAGATATACCTTAAACAATGCGAGTTGAAGGGTGGGATTGTTAGTCTTGAAGCAGATTAAACGGACCCTCTTGAAGAGTTTCCAGGTAGTATGTTGAAGGTGTGAGGAGAAGTCTAGCGATTTTGAAAAAGAGATACCAAGGTGCTTAACCGAATCAATTAATTCAATATCAATGGGACAACTTGTATCTGGGGGAGAACAGAATGTGTCAGAGGTACGTTTCATCAAACGAGATTTATCGTGGTTATCTTTAAGACCGATTATGCTAAGTTGTTAATATAACGAAGATAACAGCTCAGTGAAAAGAGGTAAGAAGGAGTTCGATACTGTGGGGTTGCTGAATAAAACTACCATGTCATCTGCATACTTGAGCAGCTTGAATAGTCTTTCCTCACCCTGCACTTGGGCGAGTGTTCGGTTGAAGCCCTGGGGAACTCCAGATCTGATAAGGGCTGACCTCGAGCGACTATTTCTGACTTTCAAAGTTGTGTAACGGTATCGGAGATAATAACTGATAAGATTGAGGACTTTGCCGCAAATACCACTGATTAACAAGGCGGATTCAATTGCCGAGAACGACAGTGAATCAAAGGCCTTGGAAACATCAAGGAAGAGGAGAGTGCATTCATGACACATAGAGATAGAGGAGTAACAGTGATCAAGGGCATTGACTAAGTTGGTGGAAGAGGAACGGCCATTAATGAAGCCATGTTGATAGTCGAGGAGGAAGAAGTTATCTCGAGATTTGATGATAGGGTAGATTAAGATATACAAGTCCCTGTCGAAGTTTTTAGTAAAAAAAGGAACGATAGTAATAGGGCGGAGATTTTTGAATGAGGAGATTGATAATGTATCATATTTGGGTTAGTAAAGATCGTCGAATTAAGCTATTCCGGGGGAAGAGATTCCAGCCAAGAAGTGCAATCATCCTGACAGAAACACCCTACTGATCAAATTGATTTTTAGATTTTATGTTTTTGATAGCTTGAACGACGGAGGCTGACGAAGTAATGAACCAATGTAGGTTCTCAGCGTCTCCGTTGTCAAGCATCTCAGCAGGCGGAGTGGGAATGAAGAAGGGGTCTAGAAGATAGTTTAGATAATCATCTGCAAAGCTGGAGTCGTCCGGCCGAGAGAAATTTATGTATGAGGTATTGGACTTTTGTAGTATTTGGTGTTTGATGAGTGCGAACATTTCCCGAGAGTTAGGCGCTGTGCGGATGCGCCTCTCGATTTATAACGCTTGTTTGTTGAGTACCTGTTTAATGTGCTCATCGATACGTCGAACAGCGAGAGCGCGAGCAAATGATGCTGTGCTTAATCTAGAATTGCTTGCAAGGTTGTCGCGTGCTTTAAACAAGGCGTTTAACTTGTTCATCGTGTGAGTTTGTTGAATAGAGGTGGCAGAAGTAAAGTGGGATGATAAGATGTTATAGACATCGGAAAAACTTGAGGAGAGGTCGTTGGGAAGAATAAGATCACTCCAATTAACTGCGTCACAGCGTCGACTAAACTCTTCCCAATTGTTGAATCGCCTGAAAGTCTAAATGCTCTCTTTAGGGATATAGGATAAAAGAGGAATAAAAAAAGATACCTGATAGTGGTCGACATTAGGGAAGATCTGCCTAGGCTGAACATTGTTCAAGTCTTTGCTGGAGACTTCACAATCAAGCTGGTTGTTCTCTCATGTAGGGAAGTGCGCAAATTGACATAGGAGGTTGTCTGCAAAGAGCCGATTCATCGAGTGTGTTGCCGTAGTTATATTATGCCAATTGGCCAGAGGAAGGTTATGATCGCCCACAACGATGTATTGATCGAGGTGTTGAGAGAAGAAAGTGGACATCAGTTGAGCCGCACGGGTGTCATATTTTATTGAGAGGTTTGGTGGTCTGTAGACAACGCAAACGGATAAGCTTTGGTCTAGAATTAGCAGCTGAAAAGAAAAGAATTCAAGTCCTAGCGAGTTCGATGTTGACAGACGTTTGGGCATGAGAGATGAACGGACGATTGCAGCCAGACCACCCCCAAGACCAGCCATTCTGTCACTCCGAAGGAAAGTGTAGTCATTGACGAGGAAAAGATCATCGCTTTGAAAGGAAGGGGACAGCAACGTTTCAAACAGAAAGCAAATTTCAAGCTCGTTAGAGGATAAAAATGCTCGCAGTTGTTTGATTTTTAGCAAAAGCGATCTTCAATTAATAAGAAATGCAGAAAGGAATCCATTAGACCGGGGAGGAGAAGCGGACAGGTGCTTTCCGCTGACAGCCGGAGCGAGACCTCGGGCTGATAAGGGTAACTGACCGCCTGTTGACAAAAATGGAGTGGTCAGCATCGATCTGCATTTCCTTAGTTTCGCTTTCATCAGGCGGTTGAGGTAGTTCGAGGAGTTGGAAACAGGACGGTGGCAAATTATCTGAGCTCAATGGGTTACTTGGGAGCAGTGATGTTGGGGTGGGAGGTGGCAAAATCTGAACGGAGGCAGAGTCACGATTGTCCTTTGTGATATCAGCGAGTTTGGAGGAGGAAGTTGTGGGTGAAGAATTGATGGCTCGCGTGTTGATGATGGTCTTTCGTTTTGTGGGTTTCAGGACCTCATCACCGGTTGTGATAACGACTTGACTTAAAGATTTGTTACTGGTCTTGGATAATGGAGGAGGATAGCCTTTGTTTGTGGTCTTTATACGGAGTGGTCGGCCACAACGACGCTGTAAAACTTGCGCTTGTTGGATGGGAATGTTCTCGCTGGTTGAGCTAGTGGTGCAGGTGAGTCCTTTAAATCAAGAGGTAGTTAATCTGATGGATACAGAAGAAGGAGCATCACCAAGGATGCCTCCGTAAAGTGACCGGCGTTTCTTTGGGTTGCTCCAGCCGCGATAGGCATGTCTAGATTCAGGGGAAGAGGTGGGGTCTGGCGGAGACGTCCGCGCTTTTTCTGCAGTTCTTTGTAGCAAAGTGGAATCGCGTTTTAATTTGACTTTGCCTGTCGATATGAAGGGTGATCGAGATTTCAATTGACTGAATTTATCGTTGGACAGTCTTTTGTGGGAAGAAACCACAAAATCACGACCTTTAGAGGAGGTGAACACTTTGAGATGATAGAAGTTGTCTTCCATATGACTGATGAAATCTGAAGCCCGATCATCCTTAGAGAGTGAGAAGTGCGGAGACCAGAGGAAGAGGTCGCGTTTGCTGTGATTTCGTAAAGCAACCTCCCGCATAACTCCGTTTAGGAAATCGTTAGCTTGGCGCAACAAATGTGGCTGCAACTTGGAGAGAGAGAGGTTTCCTGATTAAGCTCCAAGCAATCCCTTGACATCTGCCATCTGTTGCTAGAGCTCAGCGAGATTGGTAAGTAGCTTCTGGGTTAAACGGGTGGAGGCTGGCGAAAATGTCTGATTCATTATGGAAGTGGGATAGAGAAACAGAGAGAAAAAATGAAAAGATATATAAAAAAAATTCCGACAAGATAAAGGCAAGTCCTTAAAATATGTAAAGAAATTCCCGCAAAATATGTGATTAAATTCCAAGTGTTTCACGGAACTGAGATCAGACGAGAAATCTAGAAAATCTAAAAATAAAAACAAAATGAACCCCGATCTCAGTTCAAAATTGAAGAATAATAGAAATCCACGAGCATGGCCACTGCGGTTGTTGAGATTTTCCGAATTATATTAATATTAATATTATTATTTTTTTTATTAACTGTGGATAAAACTGAGTATAAATTTCTCTGTGAATTGGATGAAGTATTTGGCAAATTGATATGTAACCCATAGAATGAAAGAAATTTCATGGAACTACCTGATCCTTTGGGAGACCAGGAACCAGGACTTGTTTTTGACAGTGATGAATTGATAAAATTAATGTTAAAAATCAAATAAAAAAAAAGATCATCTTAGTATTTCGATTGATAACCTGCTTCAATTACCCTTAACTTTTATGAATGCGCTCTGCAACTTTATAGATAGAATTTTGAAGAATGGGAAATTACCAATCGATATACTAACGATAGTAGCCAAACCGTTGCCAAAAGTAAGAAAGCCAACGTGCGCCAGTGATTATAGATTTTGAAGATAATAGAACGATTGATACTAGATCATTTAGAATGTATGTTGCTGGCTGATTTTGATATATGTCAACATGGCTTTACGAAAGATAGATCGACAACTACTAATATGATTTCTTAGATGAGAATAAGTTAGATGCATTAATTGTATTTATAAATGTCTCAAAAGCTTGTGACTCGATATCTTTTGATGCTATTTTGAATGCGAATTGTTTATTGAATATTGATCCGAATATGTTTAGATTACTTAAATACTATTTATATAATCGAAGAATGACTATTCAAGTAAACGATTTGATATTAAAATCCAAAAGAGTACCAAGTGGAATTCCACAGGGATAAAGTTTGGGGCCAATTTTATTTAAAATCGTATTTGCACATTTCAAAACTAAGACCCTTAACGGTCGAGTTTGCAAATTCGCTGATGATTTAAAAATAATCTTTCCAATTGATCCAAAAAATGTCGAATTCTCCAAAAATAATGTGACATTAGATTTGTATGATTTGAGTAGATATTTGATTACACTAGGGCTGAGAATTATCAATAAAAAGACGAGAGCTTTAAAAATAGGTAACAGAACAAACTTTCATTATGTTTATTTTCATGATGCTGTGATTAATGCTGTGTTTGAGATTAAACTTATGCAAGAAATAAAGGATTTAGGCATAACTATTCAATGTACAGCTTCTGCTGACAGACATATTAAAAGTATAGTAGGCAGTGCCAAGAAAAGATGGGCACTAATAAATCGAAATATCTTATCGAATGACATAATTTAAAATGTATATAATATGGATTAGTCCGATACTAGAATATGCTGTCGCTTCTTGGAATCCATTAAAAAAGGGTTTGCCCAATAAGATAGAAGCTGTACAAAGAAAAGTTGTGAAACAAATTAGTCCTATCTCCTGCACTATATACGCTTCTAGATTACAGTTTGTATTACTGCAAACTTTATGGTTTCGGAGGATGTGCTATTGCATAAAAGTTTTCCATTTGAACCAGTGGACTGGTGCCTATATAAAACCGATAAGAAAGAGTCATGAAGTTGGGACTAGATCTGGACATTTCGCAATATCTCCTCCTTTGGTGGGGAATGTTGCGAGCAAGTTATTATTTTTTTCAAAAATTTATAATCAATTGCCAAAGGGGCTTAGAGAAACGCCTCCATCTAAGATGTCTTTAAATTTTTATCTACTGAACTAGAAAAAGTCTACAATCCTGCTGATATTTTTAATTTTGATTATGATAATACTTTCTCATGGTTGAATAAAAGACAAGGATAATTGTGATCAGCAACATAACTTCTTGAGATTTTATTTCCAAGTTTTGTATTATTAAAATTGAAATGTTATGCATTATATTCTAACACGCGGCTCCGCGTTACAACCCAACGATGTTCGATTTTAACAAATACAGTGCTCTTTAAGGTCAAATAATCTAACTCTGTTCTTACACAATATTTCTCTTAACTGTGATTTTTGAAACAATCTCTGTTATTTTCAAGCAGTTTTAATTGATATTTCTTGAACTGCAATTTTATTTGTAATTAATAGGGTTGTTTATTAAATATACAGAACCGCGCGCGATACGCGTGGAACATGCGGTGGATTATTGTGTCACAGTGGATTTATTTCGCTCAGTTGGATTATTCGCAGTTTACGCGAGGGATTTGATGTTCACATTTAACTATGCCTATCCGAATTTCAGAGAATGTTGGATTATTATAATGACATAAGTTAAAAACATAGCAAACAGTGAACTAATTACTTGTGATTTTTTGTCATCGAAGTCTTTACCCGAATTTCTTCATTTTATTTTCTGTGACAACTTTTAACAGTGACTGTGTTTATATCATCATATATTTTCTATCGGTTGCATATATTCATTTCATTTCAGACATTTGTGAAAGAATAGTTACTTGTGTGTAAGATACGCAAGTATATTAATAGCCTTCATTTTACCACCATCTAGTGCATGGACAATTTTGCTATACTGTGACTTGTGCATGAAACATTCATCTTGGTGAATACTGTTTAAACTTTTGCCGTCTAGAGTACGGACAATTTAGTTTGACTGTGACTGGTGTTTAAGACATTCATTTCTGTTAAAGTTTAATTTTATTGCCGTCTAGAGCACGGTCAATTTAGACTACTTATGATTTCATACGCGAAGTAATTTACAACACATTTGTGATCTGTCATATCAGTCTTATCTCATCACCCATCGGGAAAAAGCCGGGGAATAATCGTGTGCACGGATCTCCACAGCCGCTACCAAACCAATGTGAGGAATGAATAATCTCGCAAAATTCTCCTACATAAATGGTGCCCCGGTTCGTCGAACTCACAGCCAGCAAAGAATTAATAAACATCTAGATTTTGAGAAATTCAAGCACTTTGGATGAATGCCACGAAGG
This sequence comes from Eudiplozoon nipponicum, assembly GCA_029291075.1. Lineage (NCBI taxonomy): Eukaryota > Metazoa > Platyhelminthes > Monogenea > Mazocraeidea > Diplozoidae > Eudiplozoon > Eudiplozoon nipponicum. The sequence goes on along the minus strand of JAQBSW010009986.1, from coordinate 16,684 downwards.
AAAGTAAATTCTAAGACACATATCACAGAAAAACATACTCTCTGGATTACAATACTCGAAGACAACTGCACGATGACGGGTGAGGACGATGTTACACTGCCAACTATTCTCGACAACACTCATACGCATAAGGTGAGGTCCAGTTCAGGAAATGCAGGAAGCCCGGTGGTGAGCCCTGCAACAGGCCGCACCAATACATGGACACAGTATAAAATATGTCAATTCGATCCAGACTACCTTGACGAGTGGGTCGACGATGTTAATTTATTGGCCAAGGTGTCCAATATAACAGAAGAGGGCTCAAAGATATACTGCATCAATACACTGAGGGCACATGTGCGCAGCCATGGCAGAGTCTGCAACGCGCCGTCAAGTAGCGTTTGACACCAGATCGAAAAGTCAGGCTTACAGAATTAATGAGCCAGATGTCCCTAGGTAGCCGCACGCCTTCTGAGCTATTTAGGGTGATGGAGCAGAAAGCCTTGGAATTCAACCTGCCCAAGGAAATCGTAATGCGACTTTTCATACAGAATCTCCTGCCGCAACTACAAGAGATGGCCACGTTCCTGCGCGAATCCCTATAAGTACAAGACGACGTTCTGCCGGTACGTCTAGACAAGTGGTGGAAGAAACACCACTACAGCTCACCTGTCCAAGAGAAAGGCCACACCACCTCAAGACTGTTCGAATCACAATCCACCGCATCATCAGCCGGAACAAATGTCACGAATGAACGCCTCATCAACCTGCTCGAGAACCTCACCGTCAGGCCAAATTTGGCCTCAGTCGATGCCGTCCATAATAGACGCGACCAGAGCAGGCGTGACCAGCGTCGACCACCGTCCCGGAATAGCGCCAGGAGTTCGACGTCGAGAAACAGGGCCACAGTGCTACAGTTACCAGCGGAGTGGTGTCAGAATCATCGCAGCTATGGCCACTCCACACGTTATTGCCTCGGAAACGGCTGCACATTCCCGCGCACAGACGCGACGTTCAAGTGGCCGCGGTCACCCTCAACAACTCAGGAGGATCCGCCCATGGAAGGTTCGGAAAACTGCTGGGGTCAGCCTACTCTGCGGCAGTAGAGGCTGAGCACCCCAAGATCGTTGGCCGCTCCACGTCTGATGGCTCAAAGCACGTTGCTTTCGCGGTAGAGCGCAATCAAACTATTGTGTTTACAGCGACGGCTCCAGTCAAGTCATGCTTCAAACGCCCAAATGCCAGCAACCAGTCTCATCGTCAGTTGCCACTATCAACATATTTTCTCATCCGTGACGCAACCTCTGGCGAATATTTTCTCATAGACACTGGATCAGATGTAAGCTTACTACGCCACAATTATTTCGAACCCACCCACCCAGTCGACACCAGCAGTCTGACCTGCGCCAATGGCTCCAACATAGCGACGTTTGGGGTACGAGTACACACAATCTCGTTCTCCAACTCAAAAAGATGTTTCAATTATCCTTTCACCATCGCCAACACGACAAATAACATCATTGGACGTGACTTTCTCGAACACTTCGACCTGACCATTCGTCCAAGAACACGAGAGATACGCACTGCAGACAATCAGTTGCTTACATCAGCGCTAAAACATACGACTCGCGCCGAAGCAGTCTCGTCTATACAGCTTATTCCTCCAGTTCCTCATGTACCGCAACTGGACGATGTTCTGAAACGTCATGAAGAAATTTTTAAATCTATCTCCTTCATGCCCGATCTCAAGAGGAAGCGTTCCATCACAGCCCATCGTATCATCTTGTCGAAACCACTTCCTCATCCTCTACGAGCACGTCCATTGGTACCAGACAAACATAAGGCCGCCGAGCAAGAATTCGCCATGCTACGTCAACAAGGCATCTGTACACGATCTAGCTCACCTTTTGCGTCGCCTGTGGTAGTAGTACCAAAGAGTGAACCAGAAACATTCAGAGTGTGCGGGGATTATCGTATTCTCAATTCTTGCACACAGTCTGATTCGTACATCGTGCCAAATCCAGCTGACCTACTCATATCTGCTATCGGTCATGCTGTGTATTCAAAACTTGCCCTAGTGAAAGCCTACTATCAAGTACCGATGGACAAAGACTCAGTATCATATATTGCACACAGATTCACCGGAGGTGGCACGCACGAATATCACTATATGCCTTTCGGTCTGAAGAATGCCTCGCAAACATTCTATCGCATTATGGACGAAATACTAGATAGTCTACCATTTTTAATTCCATATCTAGACGACATCCTGGTATTCTCCAACTCAATGACCGAACATACACAACATATTGAGATCCTGCTCACACGCCTTGCAGACTATGGCCTCCGACTTCATGGCAACAAATGCGTCTTTGCACAGAAATCAATTGAATTCCTCGGTCATCAAATTTCCGAAGAAAGCATGACACCTAAACCTGCTAAGGTTCGTGCTATTCAAGATCTACAGCCTCCAACCACCGTTCGAGCATTACGACGATTCTTGTGCAAGATGAACTACTATTCTTGATTTGTACCCTGCCTTGCCAAGATTCTGGCACCTCTTCACAAATATCTCGTGCCAGAAAGCCGTTTTTTCAAGAAATCACAACTGATTCAGCTCAACGTGGACGACATGCAGGCTTACGAGGATGCCAAAAGGGCCTTATGCAAAGCGACCATGCTACATTCTCCTGATTGTTTTCAACCTTTGAATTGATCCCTGGCGCATCTGACGTTGCCATAGGCGCAGTACTTCAACAGTCCATCAATGGCATACACCGACCTATCGCCTTCTACTCGCAAAACTACAACCTCGCGAGACGCGATATGATACATTAGGGAAAGAGTTACTTGCAATCTACCGGTCGATTCTAAACTTCCGCACCTACCTGAATGGCCGAAAGTTCAAGATCTACACAGACCATCTTCCTCTACTCCAGATGCTGAGAGGAAAGAAAGAGTATTTATATTCACGACGTGTCAACTCACGACTTACACGAATACACGAGTATGAATATGAAGTCACTTATGTCAAAGGATTAGAAAATGTGGTCGCAGATTCCTTAAGCTCTCCTGCAGATCTTTGTGCCTCAATATTGTGTCCTTCACCTATAAGCACTCTGGAATTGCAAGCAGCTCAGCAAGATGATCCATCACTTCGGACATTTGACGTCAATCGACTGAAAACATTTGATTATGATGGAACTCTGCTACAGTGTGAAATAACTGGAGTGGGCCCTTGGCTGTTAATATCGGAAAGACTCCGTCACAAGATCTTCGAAGTCTACCATTCAATGAGCCACCCATCTGGCGAAGCATCAATGGTAATTCTATCCAGAACGTACTTTTGGCCTAACATGCGGCGAGATATCAAAATGTGGTCAAAACAATGTCTAGAATGTCAGAAATTCAAAGTGACGAGACACACCAAAACGGCGCCACAGGTCATTCAAGTGCCCAAAGTCCGATTCACACACATACACGTTGATCTAATAACCTTTCCTGCCATGAACAATATGCGATATCTACTGTTAACACGGGATCGCACCACTCGATGGTATGAGGCCATACCACTGCCAGACATGAAGTAAGAAACTGTCAGTTATGCTTTAGAGCTCAATTCGTTCGCTCGGTTTGGTGCTCCAGCTAAAGTGACAACCGATCTTGGCGCACAGTTCCTCGGCGAAGAGTTCGCAGCCCTACTGCAACACTATGGTGTCAAACACTCCGTGACCGCGGCTTGCAATCCGAGAGAAAATGGTTTCGTCGAAAGGCCACACCGAGAACTGAAAGCGGCGCTCAAGGCTAACCCAGAAGAAAATTGGCTTGCGGCTTTACCGAAAGTACTCCTATCAATGCGTACAAGACCTCGTGAGCCGATCAAATATAGTTCCGTTAAAATGGTATTTGGCGAATGTCTACGGCTGCCTGGCGAACTAGTCCGATCACGCTCTGAAACTACATTAACGATGAACGATCCGACATTTCTGTTTCCACTTCGCAGTTTTCTACAATATAACGCTCAGAATCGGCCGATCTGTCCTACACGTCAGCAACACGGTCCAATTTATAAACGCAAAGATTTTGATTGCTGCAAATGGTTCTTCGTCAACAACGATATGGATAACAGGATTCTAGTCAAACCGAAGCGCGGTCCTTATCGTGTGTTAGATCGACGTCAGAATTACATCATTTTGGAGATTAATGGCAAAGCTGAAGCGGTCTCCAAACACAGACTATCCCCGGCCGACGTTAATCCAAATGATTCGCTGTTCCGCGATGTTGACCTATCAGGCGGGGAAGAAACGATAACGCCACCCCCAGACAGTCTTGCTGACAACGAACTGACGCCCGACATCTCATCAATAACCGAGCCAATTGAAGCCGCCACGCCGCCACGAGATATAGAGGAACCAGAATCAGTGTTGACAGAGCCAAAATCAGTCGTTACACGGTATGGCAGAGAAACAACACCTCCTATAAGGTTAGCCCCCATCATTGTGTACTTATTTTCATTATCGGGGGGGGGGGTGTATGTAACACGCGGCTCCGCGTTACAACCCAACGATGTTCGATTTTGACAAATACAGTGCTCTTTAAGGTGAAATAATCTAACTCTGTTCTTACACAATATTTCTCTTAACTGTGATTTTAGAAACAACCTCTGTTATTTTCAAGCAGTTTTAATTGAGATTTCTTGAACTGCAATTTTATTTGTAATTAATAGGGTTGTTTATTGAATAAAAAGAACCGCGCGCGATAAGCATGGAACACGCGGTGGATTATTGTGTCACAGTGGATTTATTTCGCTATGTTGGATTATTCGCAGTTTACGCGAGGGATTTACTGTTCACATTTAACTATGCCTATCCGAATTTCAGAGAATAATGGATTATTATAATTACATGAGTTAAAAACATAGCAAACAGTGAACTAATTATTTGTGAATTTTTGTCATTGAAGTCTTTACACGGTTTCCATACATTTATTTTCAGTGACAACATTTAACAGTGACTATGTTCATATCATCATGTATTTTCAATCGGTTGCATATATTCATATCAATTCAGACATTTGTGAAAGAATAATTGCTTGTGTGCAAAATATGCTACTTTATAAACAGAGCTCATTTTACCACCGTCTAGTGCATGGACAATTTTGCTTAAGTGTGACTTGTGCATGAAACATTCATCTTGGTGAATACTGTTTTAACTTTTACCGTCTAGAGTACGGACAATTTAGTTTGACTGTGACTAGTGTTTAAGACATTCATTTGTGTTAAAATTAAATTTCATTGCCGTCTAGAGGACGGTCCGTTTTGTTCAAATGTGAATTTTGATTTTGCATTGCAACATTGTGTACAATATACGTATGATGATTCGTCTTAGCCTTCTTACATCACCAATCGGAAAAAGGTTGGGGACTTATCATAAGCACGGATCTCAACAGCCGCTACCAAACTAATGTAGGGAATGATAAATCTCGCAAAAGTCTCCTTCAATATCATCATGTTATTCAACAATACATACAATCAATTGCTAGTCATGGTTCTCATGTTTTTTGTATAATGTTACACTCGAATTATACCTTAATTTTTCCTATTTTGATGAGGTATCAATTATTCCTTGCAGCCGAACTTTCTGATATTGATATATTGTAAAGTACAACTAGTGAGATATACTTATCTACATGAGACTAATTGCACATTTTTATGTGATGTGATAACTTTTTTATATTGTACATTTTCCAATTTTATTATTTGATGGAACATGTGTAGTTTGAATCCAAATAAATATATTCTATTCTATTCTATATATCTATAAACAAAATTAATGCATATAACTTTATCTCACCTAGTGTAATTACATGTTTCCACATAGCATTATTAATAATTGTCGATCTATCTTTTCGTGTAAAGCTATGTTGACTTGCCTCAAAATCAACCGGCAACATACATTCTAAATTATCTAGTATCAGTCGTTTTATTATATTCAAAATGAAGAGATAATAGAGGTTAATCTATAATCACTGGCGAACGTTTGCTTACTTACCTTTGGCAACGGTTTAGCTACTATCGTTACAATATCGAATGGTATTTCCCCATCCTTCAAAATTCTGTTTATAAATTTGCAGAGCGCATTCATAAAAGATAAAGGTAATTGATGTAGGTTATCAATCGATATACAAAGGTGATATTTATGTTTTTATTTTACTTTTAACATCAACTTGCTTAGCACTGTCCAACTTTGCTCACCCTAGTCACCACTACGCCACACGTTCTAGCAACACTTCTATCCAATCTAACTGTACCCCCACCATATTTAAAAAAATCTCGCTCTTCTCCAGAGCTACTAGTGTCTTCAACGCTCTTCCCAAGATCATAAAGCTCCTACCCCAGCACGAATTTAAAAAGGCGGCTCGAAAGTACTTCTTTAACAAACTTCTTTGTGAAACAACAGATTGGAAACGAAACTAGTTCCTTCTCAATCCATAACATTTTCCTCACCTGCTATTTTTATTTCTCACCCCCTGGGAGGGCGTAGCTTTCAGGCAGTCATTCACTTTTCCACTTTTACCTCTTGGTTTTAAATCTGACTTCTTCGATACTACTTCTCAGTCACTATTTTTCACCCCATCATATCCATATAGTGGATACTTTAATAATTTTTGCTAATCCAATCTTTCCTTTCTTGTTTTATGGCACCGGAACTAAAAAGCCGATCCACAGTCTGCTTGCAATTTGACATCGAATCCTCCTCGTCTCCACCCAACTAGGCCAACAGACGCTGTGATTCCTGCATGACTCAATTTGCTTCCCAATCTAGTCGACTCCATCCTGGCCAATACTACACTTCATCTATTCAATCTCCACGACAAAGAACATCGTCGATCGACGTCTGCTCCCGGTCCGCCATCATCTTCGAACTCACACTCAAACGCATCTTTCCGAATCCAACCCATCCCGCATTGATTCTCGGACACTTCATGGAATGAACTCCAATTGATCTTGTCTAGTCAAATGGAATCTTTTTTATCACAAGATTCAACTATCATGAAGTTGATGAAACCACTTCTCTTCCTCAACTCCTCCCTACCCTGTTGTTAAATACTTTGCTAGTCACAATTTCATTCACCTCCACATATCCTACCTTTGATTTGTTATTTCAATGGTCGGACCTGTTGGCCTTTGTTGCCAAATAAATGTATTATTATTATTATTATTATTATTATTATTATTATTATTATTATTACTATTATTATTATTATCAATTTTATCAATGCATCATTGTCGATAACAAGTCCTGGTACCTGGTTACCCAAAAGATCAGTTAGATTCCTGACATTGCTTTCATAGTGTGGATTACATATCAAATAACGAAATGTTTCATTCATTTCACAGAGAAAGTCAGTTTTATCCACAGGTAATATGAGCTTTAATTTCTCCTTATATTTACTGTAATCTGTGAGGAGGTTGTATAATAGTCAAGGATTGCACTTCAGTTTACCAAAAATTATTATTGATTAATTAATTATATATTTAGGGTTCTAATTGCATGGTACAAGGAGTCGTAGGCATGAATTTGATAGATATGGATGAGAAAACTATCTTATCAGACTGTCATGGCTATAATGTGGTGGTAGGTGATTTTAATAAGTTACATGACTGTGAAATAATCAATTTTTTCTAATCATGATTTCAAACAGATTATAAAGGAAAGTATAATCTCATGCACATTCGTTTCGTGCTTACTGGCGACTAATCAGTAGGAGTCGGTATTACGCCCTTTAACCACTATATATTTTGGTCAAGAATGTGGGATAATAGGATGGTAAAATCTCCTAGACGAATGTGTAAACCTGCAATAGTGAAGCTAACATCATATAAAGCCTACGACAATGCGACTTCAACGATAACTCACACTATAATATATATATATCGAGTCTGTAAAGAATACTAACACTATGGCTATTGTGTTAGTAACCGATACCAACATTATTGTACCGAAAAGGTACATGGTACTAACACTATTGTTTCCGAGTCGGAACATGGTACCAACATGATGGATATTAATTTATGCTATATTTCACCGAAATTGAGAATTACAATAATTTCTGAACACCTGTTACTTCAGTAAATCCATACACCTCCGGTCGATACCAAGTTATTACATTTCGATGACATCATTCAATTCAATATATGGCAACAGTTAAATACCGTTTGTTGAGAACTATTATAGCATGCAGTGTATGCATAGGTGTTGCGAAACCTAGTAACAAATTAGTTCTAGTTAGACCAGAAGGATAAACCAAAAGGCAGCATGGAATGGAAGTATAATCTCTACGACAAACAGTATTTAAGATTGGTAAAGGAATCAAATAGAGGTTCGGAATGTTAGCTATGTATAGAATTGAAACCGAAATCACACAGTTATGATGTTGTAAACTACTTCAAAGTATTGGATCAAAAACAATTTATTTTCCAATGGAACACCTTGAGTAGCAAAACACAGAAATTTAATTTTAAGTATGACACGTGCAAGGTTCCAGAATCAACTGCAATCTTTTTTAGAGAGTTAAGCATACTGATTGATTATGAAAGTTTCTATATTATGAACACTGACGAATTTGTTTCTTCTGAGTCAACGTTATTATCTTATATATTTCAGGCATCTGCGTTTACGGATATTATACCTAAGCATATCAACAGGAAATTATGTAAACTAAGAATTTAACGAGATGATATAATGAGGTGTAATCTTATCAATAGTATTAAAAATGAGGTTGGATTTGATTGATAAAGAAATTAATTCATCACTGCTGATAATCCGTCAAAGATCAGAACGAAATATTTTGGCCAAACTGAAGAGTAATCCTAGACTAGGATAGAAATTCCTCACAGACTACAGTAAATATAAGGAAAAGTTAAAGCTTATATTACCTGTGGATAAAACTGAGTATGAATTTCCCTGTGAATTGGATGAAGTATTTGGCAATTTGATATGTAATCCACAGAATAAAAGCAATTTCATGGATCTACATGATCCTTCGGGAGACCAGGAACCAGGACTTGTTATTGGCAGTGATGCATTGATAAAATTAATGGTAAAAATAAAATTTAAAAAAAAACAAAAAGATCACCTTGGTATGTCGATTGATAACTTGCTCCAATTACCTTTAAATTTTAAAATTGCGCTCTGAAATTTTATAAATAGAATTTTGAAGAATAGGAAATTACCAATCGATATACTAACGATAGTAGATACACCGTTGCAAAAAGTAAGTAAGCCAACGTGCACTAGTGATTATAGACTAATCTCTATTATCCCTTCGTTTTTGAAGATAATAGAACGATTGATACTAGATCATTTAGAACGTATGTTGCCGGCTGATTTTGATATATGTCAACATGGCTTTACGAAACATAGATCGGCAACTACTAATATGATTTCTATGTGGAAACATGTAATTACATTAGACGAGAAAACGTTAGATGCATTAATTGTATTTATAGATATCTCAAAAGCTTTTGATTTCATATCTTTTGATGCTATTTTGAATGCGATTTGTTTATTGAATATTGATCCGAACATGTTTAGATTACTTAAATACTATTTATATAATCGAAGAATGACTATTCAAGTAAACGATTTGATATCAAAATCGAAAAGAGTAACAAGTGGAATTCCACAGGGATAAAGTTTGGGGCCAATTTTATTTAAAATCGTATTTGTACATTTCAAAACTAAGACCCTTAACGGTCGAGTTTGCAAATTCGCTGATGATTTAAAAATAATCTTTCCAATTGATCCAGAAAATGACGAATTCTCCAAAAATAAATGCCGTACTACGTTACAAACTCAGTTAAGGTGCTCTGAATAGAGATTTGTTACTGATAGGGGCCCTTAAGAGGGCCTGGTCGTGCGTTCTCCTGAATTATTCAGAGTGTGAAGATGTCCTAGAGCCTTGGGTGGACTCTGGTTGTTGTTGCTCCCGTTGTCGAGTTGTAATCACGATGTGGATAACGTCGTGATGGTTCTGCAATTAATTGGCTCGTCTCGCTGGTTGTACCGCAACAAGATGAGTCACGGATGTAACCAATTGTTGGTGAAACTATCAAATCACCAGCGTAGGTATTGACAGCCGACAGAACGCACACGCGTCACGAAAAGCAGAATGCAAATGCAACAACTGACTTGCATCGTAAATTGCCGTGCTTAAATAGCATGCCATGTCTACTTGCACACTATTGGTTAAACGACAAGTTTCGCTTTTTTCTCATTGGTGCAACGTATATAAAATATAATTTAATTTACGCAATATGTCGGCTATTAATTTGTGTCGTTACACTAGATTTGTATGATTTAAGTAGATATTTGGTAACACTAGGTCTGAGAATAAACAGTAAAAATACGAGAGCTTTAAAAATAGGTAACAGAACAAACTTTAATTATAATTATTTTCATGATTCTGTGATAAACGATGTTTCTGTGATTAAACTTATGCAAGAAATAAAGGATTAAGGCATTACTATTCAATGTACAGCTTCTACTGAGAGATATATTGAAAGGATAGTAGGCAGTGCCAAGAATAAATGGGCACTAATAAATAGAAATATCTTATCGAATGACATAAAATTTAAAATGTATATAATATGGATTAGACCGATACTAGAATATGCTGCCGCTACTTGGAATCCATTAAAATTGGTTTGTCCAGTAAGATAGAAGCTGTACAAAGAAAAGTTGTGAAACAAATTAGTCATATATCCTGCACTATATACGCCTCTAGATTACAGTTTGTATCACTGGAAACTTTATGGTTTCGGAGGATGTGCTATTGCATAATAGTTTTCCACTTGAACCAGTGGACTGGTGCCTATATGACACCGATAAGAAAGAGTCATGAAGTTGGAACTAGAACTGGACATTTGGCAATATTGCCTCCTTTGGTGGGGAATGTTGCGAGCAAGTTATTCTCTTTTTCGAAAATCTACAAAATTTATAATCAATTGCCAAAGGGGTTTAGAGAAACGCCTACATTTAAGATGTCTTTTAAATTTTTATCTACTAAACTAGAAAAAGTCTACAATCCTGCTGATATTTTTAATTTTGAATATTATAATACTTTCTCATGGTTGAATAAAAGACAAGGATAATTGTTATCAGCAGCATAACTTCTTGAGATTTTTATCTCCAAGTTTTGTATTATTAAAATTGAAATGTTATGCATTATATCATCATTTCTTTAATTCAAGTTTGCGAGCTTGAAGTAAACACCAATCCCATTGTATTTAGCCAGTCGTCGAACAACATAACAAAACTACCGCCAGCCGCAACGCACTGACGCGTTTCGACCTTCCTTGATCTTCATCAGAGTACCACGGCAAATTGACTATCGAGGATCAAACCGCATTGAATATATATGGAAATCAAATTTAGATATGCGGCTCTTAGCTCTAGCAGTCTCGCATATATCGAACTTGACCGGAAATGTCGGCTGCACAATTTCTATGCAGTCACGACCATAAACTGTTTGTAGCTTTCGCCACATATACATATATAGGCAATACAATTTAACAATAATTGTTTGCGCGGGTGGTGGTAACTATTCTTTAAATCAAGTTTGCGAGCTTGAAGTAAAAACCAATCCCATTGTATTTGATCCTCGATAATGAGTTTGCCGTCGTACTCTGATGATGATCAAGGAAGGTCGAAACGCGTCAGTGCGTTGCGGCTGGCGGTAGTTTTGTTATGTTGTTCGACGACTGGTTAAATACAATTGGATTTGTGTTTACTTCAAGCTCGCAAACTTGAATTAAAGAATTGTTACCACCACCCGCGCAAACAATTATTGTTAAATTATATCATCATTTTAGTCAACAATACATACAATCAATTGCTAGTCATGGTTCTCATTTTTTCTATAATGTTTCACTCGAATTATACCTTAATTTTTCTTATTTTTGATGATGAATCTATTATTCTTTACAGCCGAACTTTCTGATGTTGATATAATGTACAGTTCAACTAGTGAGATTTCCTTATCTAGAATTGGACCACAAACAAGTTATTTTACAATGGAACTTCTTGAGTAGCAAAACAAAAAAATTTAATATTGAGAATGCATATGTTCAATGTTCAAGAATCAACTGGATTCTTTTTTAGAGAGTTAAGCATACTGATTGATTATGAAGAGTTTCTATATTATGAACACTGACGAATTTGTTTCTTCTGAGTCAACGTTATTATCTGATATATTTCAGGCATCTACGTTTACGGACATTATACCGAAGCGATATCAACAGGAAATTGTGTAAACTAAGAATTTAACGAGATGATATAATGAGGTGTAGTCTTATCAATAGTATTAAAAAAATGAGGTTGGATTTGATTGATAATGAAATTAATTCATCACTGCTGATAATCCGTCAAAGATCAGAACGAAATATTTTGGCCAAACTGAAGAGTAATCCTAGACTAGGATACAAACTCCTCACAGACTACAGTAAATATAAGGAAAAGTTAAAGCATATATTACCTGTGGATAAAACTGAGTATGAATTTCTCTGTGAATTGGATGAAGTATTTGGCAATTTGATATGTAATCCACAGAATGAAAGCAATTTCATGGATCTACATGATCCATTCGGGAGACCAGGAACCAGGACTTGTTATTGGCAGTGATGCATTGATAAAATTGATGTTAAAAATAAAATTTCAAGAAACACAAAAAGATCACCTTGGTATGTCGATTGATAACTCTGCTCCAATTACCTTTAACATTTTAGGAATTGCGCTCTGCAATTTTACAAATAGAATTTTGAAGAATGGGAAATTACCAATCGATATACTAACGATAGTAGCTACAGCCGTTGCCAAAAAGTAAGTAAGCCAACGTGCACCAGTGATTATAGACTAATCTCTATTATCCCTTCGTTTTTGAAGATAATAGAACGATTGATACTAGATCATTTAGAACGTATGTTGCCGGCTGATTTTGATATATGTCAACATGGCTTTACGAAACATAGATCGGCAACTACTAATATGATTTCTATGTGGAAACATGTAATTACATTAGACGAGAAAACGTTAGATGCATTAATTGTATTTATAGATATCTCAAAAGCTTTTGATTTCATATCTTTTGATGCTATTTTGAATGCGATTTGTTTATTGAATATTGATCCGAACATGTTTAGATTACTTAAATACTATTTATATAATCGAAGAATGACTATTCAAGTAAACGATTTGATATCAAAATCGAAAAGAGTAACAAGTGGAATTCCACAGGGATAAAGTTTGGGGCCAATTTTATTTAAAATCGTATTTGTACATTTCAAAACTAAGACCCTTAACGGTCGAGTTTGCAAATTCGCTGATGATTTAAAAATAATCTTTCCAATTGATCCAGAAAATGACGAATTCTCCAAAAATAAATGCCGTACTACGTTACAAACTCAGTTAAGGTGCTCTGAATAGAGATTTGTTACTGATAGGGGCCCTTAAGAGGGCCTGGTCGTGCGTTCTCCTGAATTATTCAGAGTGTGAAGATGTCCTAGAGCCTTGGGTGGACTCTGGTTGTTGTTGCTCCCGTTGTCGAGTTGTAATCACGATGTGGATAACGTCGTGATGGTTCTGCAATTAATTGGCTCGTCTCGCTGGTTGTACCGCAACAAGATGAGTCACGGATGTAACCAATTGTTGGTGAAACTATCAAATCACCAGCGTAGGTATTGACAGCCGACAGAACGCACACGCGTCACGAAAAGCAGAATGCAAATGCAACAACTGACTTGCATCGTAAATTGCCGTGCTTAAATAGCATGCCATGTCTACTTGCACACTATTGGTTAAACGACAAGTTTCGCTTTTTTCTCATTGGTGCAACGTATATAAAATATAATTTAATTTACGCAATATGTCGGCTATTAATTTGTGTCGTTACACTAGATTTGTATGATTTAAGTAGATATTTGGTAACACTAGGTCTGAGAATAAACAGTAAAAATACGAGAGCTTTAAAAATAGGTAACAGAACAAACTTTAATTATAATTATTTTCATGATTCTGTGATAAACGATGTTTCTGTGATTAAACTTATGCAAGAAATAAAGGATTTAGGCATAACTATTCAATGTACAGCTTCTACTGAGAGATATATTGAAAGGATAGTAGGCAGTGCCAAGAATAGATGGGCACTAATAAATAGAAATATCTTATCGAATGACATAAAATTTAAAATGTATATAATATGGATTAGACCGATACTAGAATATGCTGCCGCTACTTGGAATCCATTAAAATTGGTTTGTCCAGTAAGATAGAAGCTGTACAAAGAAAAGTTGTGAAACAAATTAGTCATATATCCTGCACTATATACGCCTCTAGATTACAGTTTGTATCACTGGAAACTTTATGGTTTCGGAGGATGTGCTATTGCATAATAGTTTTCCACTTGAACCAGTGGACTGGTGCCTATATGACACCGATAAGAAAGAGTCATGAAGTTGGAACTAGAACTGGACATTTGGCAATATTGCCTCCTTTGGTGGGGAATGTTGCGAGCAAGTTATTCTCTTTTTCGAAAATCTACAAAATTTATAATCAATTGCCAAAGGGGTTTAGAGAAACGCCTACATTTAAGATGTCTTTTAAATTTTTATCTACTAAACTAGAAAAAGTCTACAATCCTGCTGATATTTTTAATTTTGAATATTATAATACTTTCTCATGGTTGAATAAAAGACAAGGATAATTGTTATCAGCAGCATAACTTCTTGAGATTTTTATCTCCAAGTTTTGTATTATTAAAATTGAAATGTTATACAATATATCATCATTTCTTTAATTCAAGTTTTCGAGCTCGAAGTAAACACCAATCCCATTGTATTTAGCCAGTCGTCGAACAACATAACAAAACTACCGCCAGCCGCAACGCACTGACGCGTTTCGACCTTCCTTGATCTTCATCAGAGTACCACGGCAAATTGACTATCGAGGATCAAACCGCATTGAATATATATGGAAATCAAATTTAGATATGCGGCTCTTAGCTCTAGCAGTCTCGCATATATCGAACTTGACCGGAAATGTCGGCTGCACAATTTCTATGCAGTCACGACCATAAACTGTTTGTAGCTTTCGCCACATATACATATATAGGCAATACAATTTAACAATAATTGTTTGCGCGAGTGTTGGTAACTATTCTTTAATTCAATTTTGCGAGCTTGAAGTAAAAACCAATCCCATTGTATTTGATCCTCGATAATAAGTTTGCCGTCGTACTCTGATGATGATCAAGGAAGGTCGAAACGCGTCAGTGCGTTGCGGCTGGCGGTAGTTTTGTTATGTTGTTCGACGACTGGTTAAATACAATTGGATTTGTGTTTACTTCAAGCTCGCAAACTTGAATTAAAGAATTGTTACCACCACCCGCGCAAACAATTATTGTTAAAATATATCATCATTTTAGTCAACAGTACATACAATCAATTGCTAGTCATGGTTCTCATTTTTTCTATAATGTTTCACTCGTATTATACCTTAATTTTTCTTATTTTGATGATGAATCTATTATTCTTTACAGCCGAACTTTCTGATGTTGATATAATGTACAGTTCAACTAGTGAGATTTCCTTATCTAGAATTGGACCACAAACAAGTTATTTTACAATGGAACATCTTGAGTGGCATAACACAGAAACTAAGTTTTGAAAATGCACACGTGCACTGTTCCAGAATTAACTGGAATTTTTTTAGAGAATTAAGCATACTGATTGATTATAAGAGTTTTTATTTCTTGAATACTGATGAATTTGTTTCTTCTGTTTCATCGTTATTATCTATTTTATTTCAGGCATCTACGTTTACGGACATTATACCGAAACGAATTAATAGGAAATTGTGTAAACTAAGAATTATACGAGATAATATAATAAAGTGTAGTCTTATTAATAGTATTAAACAAATGAGGTTAGATTCCATTGATAACGAAATTAATTCATCACTGATAATAATTCGTCAAAGATCAGAACGAATTATTTTGGCAAAAATGAAGAGTAATCCTAGATTAGGATTCAAACTCCTCACAGATTACAGTAAATACAAGGAAAAGTTAAAGCTTATACTACCTGTGGATAAAACTGAGTATGGATTTCTCTGTGAATTGGAGGAAGTATTTGGCAATTTGATATGCAATCCACAGAATGAAAGAAATTTTATAGAACTATCTGACCATTTGGGAGACCACGAACCAGGACTTGTTATTGACAGTGATGAATTGATAAAATTGATGTTAAAAATCAAATCAAGAAACCAAAAATATCACCTTGGTATTTCGATTGATAATCTGCTTCAATTACCGTTAACATTTAGGAATGTGCTCTGCAACTTTACAAATAGAATTTTGAAGAATGGGAAATTACCAATAGATATATTAACGATAGTAGCTAAGCCGTTGCCAAAAATAAGTAAGCCAACGTGCGCCAGTGATTATAGATTAATCTCTATTATCCTTTCGTTTTTGAAGATAATAGAACGATTGATACTAGATCATTTAGAACGTATGTTACCGGCTGATTTTGACTTATGTCAACATGGCTTAATGAAAGGTAGATCGACAACTACTAATATGCTTTCCATGTGGAAACATGTAATCACATTAGACGAGAGTAAGTTAGATGCATTAATTGTATTTA
>JAQBSW010009985.1:0-26273 GCA_029291075.1 Eudiplozoon nipponicum | reverse complement strand
TGAATTCCAGAATAGAAACAAACGCATGTTATGCCTCAATTCCGATTTGGAAACGCGCTTAAATAATTTACTAATAAGCGATACGTGCAAGAAAATATTTGTTTTCTGCATTAGCATTCACATATTTTACAGCTGACAAGGTTTACATATCATCCACGTGCATCTGCAGTAAATGACACAAGTCCAGTTGTAATATACATCCGGAATCATCTAGAACTAAAATTATACCTGTGGTCTATCCCAGTTAGGTATATGTGGCCGAAGATTTAATCCAAAGTTCGCGAGGCATTTTAAGATTACCGTTCAACATATATTTCAAATTTAAACCTATTTGCCGTTCGAAAAATTTGATACGCCATCTAAACGCATTTACGTTTTTACTAAGGCAAGGTTTCCAATCATGATTCGCTGTTACAGGCCAGTTCAATAATTTCACGTTACCAAAAACAGTGCAAACTGTAGCAAGTTATTCGTGCGTTCGCAATACAATAGAACATTCTAAGCCCAATGCAAAGAATATTTGCTTATATTCTAACTATTCTGGCATTCGAGACAATAAATTTCATAAAAATTTTTATTGTGATTGCATAGCATACTCATTGAACGCAATAGTATACTTAATGTTCTCCATCTGAATGACCTTACTCAAAAGTGATTATATGTTGTTCTTAATCACTATCAATTTGTCGCACAGTTTTCTTTACAAAATACTTTTTTTGGTTTGAGGTGAAATCGTGTTTCCAATAGGTAGATCGTTAGCAAGCATGCAAATGCATAATATCACGCAATTATAACTTTAATATATGCTCACGTTGGTATATAATTCTCGTCCTAATTATCTAACATTTTACTATGTATACAATGCGTAATGCTTTACTGCATTCACATTACCTCTAATAAACAAACAATATGGCACAAATATTTCAATCATGATATGACCACCACGTAAAAATGCTTGTTATAGATGTATTTCTCGTTTAAAGTATGAGGCATTTACTTGAAAAGTAATTGGTCAGATAATTTTTTAACTTTATTTTATATAAAATAATACTTATTTCCAAGCAATTTCAGTATGCATGTACTTAAATCGCATTGTGAAAAAATATTCGGAGTTAAATAATTTTTATTTTGTTAAAATGAATTTAAGCTGGACTTTGCTGTCTTACTGGGCAATAAATTTTCTACAAACTTTCCTTTCTCCAGACGCGACACTGGTATTTATTAATACGTTTTCGTTAAAAACAAAAATTATGCAGACATTTAATTTGCCGTTTAATTTTTGCCGATTTAGAAGTTTATTTCATCGGTCTGGTTTATAAACTGCAAAAAACGTGAGCCCTGCAAACACGTTAGTGTAAATTATCAGTAGAAAACATTATCTTCCAATCGAAAATGGCTGTCTTAACAAGTTTCCATTCTTATTGGTATTTCGTAGAGCGCTTTATGCATTTAAGACTTTTTAAATTTTATAATGATTTCTCCTATGAAATCAAATCGGCTTACAATTCTTCTGATAATGGAGGTCATTTTTGTATGTTTTGCTGCCGATGTATTACTTTATACTAAAAATATTTGTTTTCACTATGTGAATTGTATAAATAATTTATGCTATCTAAGCAATATTACGAATATTCTAGCTATGGTGATGCTTGAGAAAAATGCTTGCATTTCTGAGCGTGTTTCGTCTGAACAAGTTATTTTTTCATTTTAACGGTCTTGTTTTTAAATTATTCCTATCAAAAGAAAAGCTGAAATTACAGAAAACATGATTACGCCACTACTTTATCCAATTTAGATGGCGTAGTTTCGATTTACGGTTAGTTTCGCCATGTTTTACTAATAACAATTATTCAAAGCATAAATTTGTTGTTTTATTTTGTATAACCTATATTACCTAACTTAAACGGATGTCACATGTGATGTTAAAAAAGTTCCCAAATCTTTTCAAAGATTAGAAATATAATCAGTTATTATACAATTTTCTCAATTTGTCTTCGAATCAGGATAAATGTTATGAGCTCTACACTTTCTATGCTATCAGAATTTCAAATTGTCACGTCGATTGGGAACATTTACATGGTAAAATTACACTTTTATATATTCTTACCGAAAAAATTATTTGCTAGGACACTGCATATCTTTCTGAATTGTATACACTTAGTAACACCGAAAATTAGCCAATTTATTCGTGAAAAAATATGTTAAACTCTATTTAAAGAGAAGCTATTTATCAGAGCTCAAAAAATCGCATTGATGAAAATGAATTATTTAGCTAATAATTCTTTGATAAGATAGACTTAAAGTGACCAAAATTTAGTGGGCAAAGAAAATATATTTTTGGAAAATATAACAAATTCATTAAATACGTGGGAGGCTTTAGCACTAATCCCCATTTAATAAAGATTAAAAATATTTATTAAAAGATAAATTACAAAAAAATACAGAAAATGTTAAAGACAGAGAAATGCATTCAAGCACTCATTTTAGATTTTAAGGATTGTTAATAATCGATAATGAATAGCAATTTATTTCGGGAAATTTTGTTTTTTTAAGTTACTAGGAGCGAAATAGTGGCAAGTATAAATGAAAAAAATATTCTGCCGTTAATTAAATTATGTCGAAATTAAAATCACATTAAAAAATGTGATGATATTATCCAGAATTTATTGAATCATTTAACACATTAATTATGGAAGCTGCTTTACCATGAGATTGCCTTCGTGCCAACAAGTCAATTTTAAAAGTAAAAATTTGACCAATTATGAAATATTTATTTTGAACAATTTTGTAATAATAACATAAGGGCGTAACTCAACAGACTCAGGATTGTTGCTGGACATCCATCAAGGAGCCTACAATGCGTTCAACATCGGATGCGCCCTGGTGAAGTGAACTGATAACATCTGCTATCTGGCCGCTTTCCTGTGGTTGCGAGCCACTTGCGAAATCGCTTTCACTATTGGGAAAACTTTGCTCCATGTCTCCAGACTGAGGTGGGCCCATGCTGTCCATGGGTCGTTGCTCTGGCATCCTCTCACTACTACTTGGCATAAAACGCTGTTGCGAACTCTGCATAGTTGACTTCATTGGAGCAGATGATCTGCCTCTTGCGCTTATCAGTGTCGAACAGACAACAGCAAATACCACGAAGACACAGACTGCACGGAGTTTTTGCATGATTGAGTGGAGAAAACTTGAGATATGACTACCACTAACAATGGGGTTTTATATATATATATGTGGCAATTTGTTTCACATAAATGACAGCACTGAATATTGAGTACTTGCTGTGCACTTCTAGTACTTAGTGTGTATTTGTGCACAAATACAGTTCTGTCCGTTGACTGACTATCGGTTGTCATGGTTATGTTACGGTACCGGTTGTGTTATAACAATGCGCCGCGATACCCGTATAATATACTTATTGAATCAGTGCAAATTTACATTTTACTACAAAGACAATTGGCCAATGCTGAATTTTATATTGGCCTGAAAGCCGAGCAGAATAGTGACCAACTGTTGACAGTTTCATTTTAATTCAATCAGCCAAATAGACTCTTGGAATAAACAATTTTCCTTCTAAATAATGCATAAATGTTGATGTGAGTTACGCATTACTGTCCTTCTTGTTTTTTAAACTCGCCAAAAATTTGTTGTGCGAGACAATTGATAGCACTTGTAGGTAGTTAAAATCTTCAATCCTTGTCACTTCGTTTTGAAGCTTTCCATGAGCTGCTTATCTAAAAATGACGTTGGAACCAGATATTACGACATGTTTTCCGAATTTTCGGGACTTCATTTCCAGTCCTATCTGCAAGATTCACAACATACTCACAGGAAAAAACAACTTGTGGCAAATAGGGTTTCCTAATTCAAGACGGACCTGTTTATATTTCTTTTATATATTTCTATATATATATATTCTTCCTTAATATTTGCTATTTTCAATTTAAAGATTGAATGAAAAATTTTTTTTACCAGCATTTTAATTCTCATTAATATGCCTTTTCTCTATCCATGTCTATTTGGCTAGTGATAGTAAACCCAACGAGACAGACTAAAACTATTACATGATTGCTTCTCAATGTTACAAAATAGCGTTTAATGATTATAATTTCGTTGAAAACTTTTAAGAATTATTTTTATGTAACATTAATAAAGAAAGTGGTGCGGTATCTACTAAAATAGCTTTCTATATACTTGCACTTCCTGTTGAATTCAACAAATATTAAAACGAACATTGATTGCGCGGGTGGTAACAAGAATTACTATAATCAAGGTTTCGATCTTGATATAAACATTGACCCTTTATATACATAAATATGTCAGTATAAGTTATGCGTTGTATAATTTATAAAAGGCAATTCATCCAGTGGACCGGTTTCGTCGTTATTAGGAAATCCTCCCGTACTCTCTAGAATTTGCTGTGGATAGGGCTCGAACCTGGGCACGTCTGCTTTGGAATCTGGTGCTCCAACCACTGAGCCAACCTGCCGTAAACTACACAAACTTCAGTTTTCTACTAACTATTGTTTCTCGGTTAGCTTTCCTTTAGGCGGAGCTCATATGAAATCCTTTTAGACCCAAAGTTCCAACTAACCATCTCCAATCTGTCATTACTGAACAGATAACACACACCAAATTAATCGTATGTAACTGAAAATTGTTTGAAGTATAGTGTGCGTTAGGGTGGCTCACTGGTTAGAACACCAGATTACGATGCAGACATGCCCAGGTTCGAGACCTGTCTGCAGCAAATTCTGGCCATTACATGATGAGTTCCCAATAAGAACGAAACAATGTACAATTCCTGGTTTATACTGACATATGTAAGTAGTAAATTGGTCAGCTGCTTTTATCAAAACCGCAACCTTGATTATAATTATAGGTAATACAATTGTTTGATGACCGGTAAAATACAATAGGACTGATGCTTACTCGCAAACTTGATTTAAAGAATTTATATCACAAACCACGCAATCAATGATTGTTTGGGACGAAAGCTGCATTAAGTTCATATTTGCGACTGCATAGTATTTGTAGAGCCGATATTGCCAGTCAAGTGTAATGTATGCGAGACTACTAGTTGTGAGATCTGCAGATATAATTTTGCTTTCCATATATAATCATTGCAACTCATTCCTCGCTAGTCAGTTTGCCAGCGTACTCTGGTGGTGCTCATGGAAGTTGGAAACGCGTCAGTGCATGGGATGGCCGCAGTTTTACTGTGTCGTTAGACGACTGGGTAAATAGAATGGATTGGTGTTTGTCCGCGGCAAATTCTGGCCAGTACATGATGAGTTCCCAATATGGTCAAAACTGGTTTACACAAACCAATTCTTAGCTTATAATGACATATGTGAGTTCTTAATTGGTATGGTGTTTGTATCAAGTTCACAACCTTGATTACAGGGAATTCAACAAATATTTGTAAATAAATATTCACCATCGACCAATAATTATTTTACTTCGTATAAAGCCATTTTTTATATAATATTTTGCCATTTATATGATTTAAAAAAATGATCTTGACCTTATCTATAATTGTACTGCATATTGACTAAATAGGAAATTAATAATTAACTATCTTTCATTAATAACATAAGAATGATTCCTCTTCAAAGTTGAGAAATGATGTATTTAACGACTTAATGGTGGTTATCATAAAGATTTCATCAAAATAGTAACTCAAATTTGTTTTCACTACGGATACAGGCATTTAAAATGCAACTTCCCTAATTGAATCTTAAACGGCTTTGTTATTGCGTTTAATTTGTGTAACTTCGACAGTTCATATAATTATGTGAATATAAATTATATATTTGACGATTCTGAGCATGCAATAATTTAAGTGCTGCTTTGTAAGCCGATAATTTGAAACTTCCGTATTATTTGAAAGTACGATTTACTAATAATTCTATGTATTTAGTTTCACATTTGTGAAGGAAGCATTGAAAATTTATTGTAATTAATAACTGCAATAATATATAATAATATGCAGATAAGTTTTCTCAGTTAACTTTTTCTTGAAATGGCTTATTGCTCTAAAATTATTCGGTGCAATATCAAAATAATTGTTTTCTTTTCATTATTGCTAGTAATTTACAAATAGAGCCGTTTACAAAAGTCAACATTATACCTGTGTTAATTCGAGCTTCAGACTATGCAAAAATTTGGTAATTCTAAGATAAATGCTAGGAGACGACCTATCATGTAAGTTTAATTGTATGTGAGTAAAATGTTTTACGAAGGAAATGCTGTCTAACATACCGGTCCGTATCAATTTTGGCACAGCGACTTTTGTGGAGATTGTTGAAAAATTTCAAATACTAACTCTCGAAAAATATGTTTGAAATAAAAACTTAGTTCTATGCCTAGTAGAATAAATTTTGCACATGTGGAGTAGCATGCCTTAAGCGAAATTCACGTATGATTAACTGGACACTTGGGTCAATAAGGCGTAGCACAATAAGGTAAATCAGCAAAAATAGCATATTTCTCATTTTTTAAATATATAAATATTAAACATACACTTTACCTATTTTGAAATGACAATTTAGTCGACTGGAACCTGAAAACATTGCACCTACTTGGTATTTTATTCCACTCGCAGCTAATCTCCTTTAGCAAAGATAAAAATAGATTGTTATGCTTAGCTATAGGATAAATTGAATCAGAATGTCACACGAATAAAAATTAATCGAAACAGAAAAGTCTGCACAAAATTAAATCATTATATGCTTAATGAGCAATCGAACCGGCACCACAATATTTCCATCATTAATGCAACCTTCACAAAAATGAGTAACACGTAAGTATAATTTAGGAATATTGTTACAAGATTACCAAAAAATCGGGAGAAAATTCATGATTTCGTTTGCCATTAGTTTAAGGTTTCGCACATACAAAATCAAAGTAGAATAGAGTTGGCAAATCTCGACCATCACTTTAGTTACAAATTAATAAATATACAAAAATGCACACATCAAAATGTCAATATTACTCAAACACAGAGAACTCGTTTTTGCGTTTTAGAGAATGAGTTAACTATCTGACCCATGTTTTGCGAAACTAGGTGTTTGCGTGTTCACTAGTTCTCATTTTTACTTTGAAACCTTTTATTAGTGTTGATTTCATATATATATATATATATATATATAGAGAGAGAGAGAGAGAGAGAGAAATAAATAGAGAGAGAGAGAGAGAGAGAGAGAAAGAGGAGTTATCCAATAGGCCTCTTTTAATGACACATTAATTCATACATGCACCGGAACATCTATTTAATGTTATAGACAGGTATTTTGGCGCTCATAATGCTACGTTAAGAATAGTCTTCAATTTCGTTAATTGTATCAGGTTTCTAGAACAATATTTTTGTTTATTTAAATTTTTTATCTTTTATTTTTTAGCTCAATTGCCTAGTTGTGGGTGTTGAACAGAACTTAGGTGTTTTAAATGCATATTTTTGATTACTTGTGAAATTGAATGATAATGCTTTAAAACCGCTATAATCTTGAGGCTGATTATGTCTCCTTATAGTGTGAGACAATTTTGAAATTAAACGAATATACCGCATCTACTGAGGCATGACGGTTCCATGTAAATTTGAATATACTTATATGGTATTTTGTCATTATTAACGAAATATTGCATCAGGTTACATAAATATCTCATCCAGTAGACTATTTTATGCCTTATTGGGAACTCCCCAACTACTGCTCAAGATTTACAAAGAACGAGATTCTAACCATGGCTCATTTTCTTAAGAGTCTGAGAATATTCACATTTCCTACTACGCCGCCTACAATCTGCAAGTAAAATCCAGAATTTAACGCGAACGGGATTCGAATCATGGCACATTTGATTAGGAGTCTGGATATCTAATAACTTCGCTTTCTGTGCTACTTTCCAAACGCAATTTGAAGTAACGTACTAACGCTTGTTCCTCGTTAGCCTTTTCTTCACGTGGAATCTCTTATAAGGTGATGTTCTAACAAGCCACTCACACATACCTAACTATACAACATGTACCATGCCTCTTGGGGAAGTTCTATTAAAGTGAAGTGATATTTCATTATTTTAATTTTAGATATCTTGTCAGTATAAACTTAACATTGCATCCCATTATATTTATCCATTATAATGGTTTGTTCTCATAGGAATCGATTCAAGTACTGTCAAGAAATTACCGTGCCAGGTCTAAAGATGTGGCATGTTTGGTTTGGAGTCTAGGAACTGTAAACACTGCGTCACCGGTATTTCACACTACACACAATATTGAGTCATATAGCGACATTTACGTATTTGGTTTTATTTTTCTGCACGTGAAGTCCATATGGAATCTCTTAGAATCTGACGTTGTAGATTTATAAAACAGATATCATAATATGAAATCAAATTTTTATCAAATGATATTGCTTATAGAATTATTGTCCGTGTACAATAAACTTTGCACTGGATCCGATGGAAGTTCATCCTGTAGACCGTTTTCATTCTTGCTGGTAATTCTTCATGTTCTGCTCAGAATTTGTTTTGTAAATGACTCAAAAATTGACACATCTCTTTTAGAGTTTATGGACTCAATCCATTACGCCAACTTTATCGCATAATACACGTCATGTCAATCCATATATCAATTGGTATTTCTATGTTAGCTTTTACATCAGGTGAAACCTTCTACTAGTTATCACTGACCTTTAGAATTTTTTCAGAAAATGTCCCACCCGGGGAAGTTATATTTATTTGAAACCTTAAGACAGGATTTTGAATACTGATATGTTGTCAGTATAAACAAAATTTGCATTAGGCTGCAAAGTTATTTAAACCAGTCGACCAGTCTCACAATATTGTTTACTTTTTTTGAACTGTCGAGAATTTTACATACCAAGCCACGAATCGGAAAATGTTTGCTTTTGAGTGTGTTGACTCCATCCACTGCGTTTCTCGTGCACAATAGTACACGCAATTATGAGTGATATACCAAATTAGGGAATTTGTTATTCTTTCTTTCGGGTAAAACTTGCTTAGGAAATATTAAGAACTGAAGTTCTAACTAGCCATTCCCGATATTTCATTTTATTAGAGAGAGCGTTCCACTTGGGGAAGTTTTCATGATTTTAATTATGTTTGTAGGATTTTGATTGTCTATTTGTCTTCAGTTTTGACTAAGTATTGCTTGGTTTTGCATAGGTAATTCATCCAGAAGTCTGCTTTTGAAGTTTCTATGATCTCTTCAAGATTTGTCCGGAATTTGACGCTTCCGTAATACATTCGTTTCTGAGTCTGGGGAACTATTGAGTTTGCATCCCGTTCCACATACTGCACGTAATTAATGTCTTATACCAATTTATGGTATTGGTTAGCATTTCCTTCAGCTACAACCTATTTGGAATCTAATTGAACCTGAAGATCTAGCTAGCTTCTCGCAATCTAACATTATATATCGGATATCGTGCACCTTGGGTAAGTTTAATGAATTCAAATCCGGTGACAGGATACAGATTATATGTGTTTTATTAGTACAAACAACACATTGCATTAGGTTGCATAGTAAATTCTTACAAAAGACCGGTTTGGTCTTCAACGCAACAATACAAGTACAGTCCAGAATTTGCCGCGAATGGAACCCCAACCATTGCAAATTTTAATACGGAGTCTGAAGCCCTATACTGCAGGAAATTTGATATTATGTACCAGCTTATATTCTTAGCTATACCTTACTGCAGGTCCAACCATTTTGGAATCACTTATGGCCCAAAATATTAATTAGGCAACCACAAAATTTCTCTATAAAATTTGCATCCTGCAACATAGGGAAGCAATATTAATTTGAAGTTATATTTTATGATTTTCTTTATATATATATATATATATATATATATATTATATATATATATTGTATAAACTAAGGATGCATTATGTCCAAAGGCAAATTTTTCAGTAGAACGTTTTTGCCTCTATTGCTAATTTCTCAAGTATTTTCAGAGTTTGCAGCGAACAAGACTCGAAACTTTAACATGTATAATTCAGAGATGTTCAGTGACTATCAATTGAGCCATACAATACCGCATACAACGCTCAATTTGGCGACCAATTCAAGCATGTATTTTTTGGTAATGTTTCGCCAGGTGGAGTCTGCTTCCAGCATCATAACATGATTGTCTAAATAGCCACCTCAGATTTGTCATTACACAACAGACATCCTGTCCCTTGAGAAAGTTTTTTTAATAAACGTCTTATTGCAGTATTTTTGTAATTTATATTATGTCAGCATAATCTAATTATTGCATCGGGCAGCAAAGGCAGTTCATAGAGTAAACTGGTTTCATCCTTATTGGAAAATAATCATGTACTTCCCAGAATTTTGCCATAAAAGGGGTTCGAATCGTGACAGGTTTGCGTCAAAGTGTGTGACTATATCCAATGCACCACCTGTGTCTCCAACATTACGCAGTTTGCTGTTACCTACCAGCTCAAGTTTTTGGCTAGAACTGACGGTATTGAGAGATTCAAATTAGGCACCAAGGGACAAAACATCTACAGACTCATTTGCAAAATAGGCATTTTTATCACATAAACTATGCATGAATTATAATTTTTTGTATATATTATTATCAAATGAATATATATACATATATATAGAAGTAATTTTAGTTCGAATAGTAGATTAATTAGGCTCCAACTGAAGCGAAAGCTAACCATAAAATTCAGTCATTTTTCATTTGAAAATTAATTGTAAACTGTGGCATAGCGTCGGAGGTGATTGAGTCAAGTACTGCGGAATGAATGTGCCCCGGTTCAAGCGCAATTCTTGGCAATAGTCTGGGTCGTTTTAATGGATATTTTATAAAAATCATCCAGTTGACCGGTTTCGTCCTTATTGGGAATTGATTACTCCAGAATTTGCCGCAGACAGCGCGCGAATCTAGGCAAGTCTTCTTCGCGATCTGTTGCTCTAACACTGCAATTTGGTCCTCACTAGTACGTTTGCCGTCGTAACCTGATAATGACGACGGAAGGTCGAAACGCGTCAGTGCATGCGACTGGCGGTAGTTTTTGCTCTTATTCGAAGACTGGTTAAGTACAATGGTGTTTACTTCAAGCTCGCAAACTTGATTTAAATTATTGTTTAATTTTATTGCCCTCTTTTTATGTTTATCTTTTCTTTTAGCGCAGTTTCGACTCGATAAATTCAGGCGATCTATGAGATATTATGCGCGTCTTATATTAATCTTTAACCCATACATTTTCATGCTTTTTAAAGCAATACATTTTATTTAATCAGCGCGGATTCAAAATCAGGAAATTAAAAGTTTTTTGACGAACTCGTTTTATAACAGAAATATACGATATTCAACTGTGCTAGAAACTAATTATTTAAGATAATTGAATGTTAACGGTAATAATAGTATTTTATTTTTGACGATACAATTGATTTTGCGAGTATTCAGCAGAATCATGATTAATTTATACTTTGGTAAATGCGTAGTAATTACATTTGAATTGCCAAAGCAAATGAATAATTAATTATTTCTTCCTTTTCTAATTTTCAACAAAAGGCATCGATAACGTACCATAAAATCTGTACACAAAATGTAGTATGTTTATTTAAGTTAATACTAACATATATAAATACATATAGGCGTGTTTCTTTATATATGTTGACAGTATTGATTACACACGCCACAGAGTTGCAAGAAACACGTTGGTCCTTACATAGCATTAACACAGTATTTGCAATAATTGATGTAACCGGATATGGAATCTGGGAACACGTTCAACTATTTAGCATTTTCTCCATTGATAAGGCACTATATGCAATTATGTTTGTTTGAGCAGTCGTTCTTTCAGATGGAGCCCGTTTAGATTCACTTCATACTTCAGTTTTTCATTATAGATAATACACAAGAGCACCTGCAACAGTGATCATGAGTCATATATATATATATATTCTTTATTATGTCCATTGCCTTCAAATATTACACAGTATACTAAACTTCGCTCTACAATCTTTCATTTATATACATTCTGGGATTTCATTTGAATATGTCGGTGGCAACAAATGTGACTCGGTTTTCTATTTCTTGTTTTGGCTGATTGGTAAGTGTGTATGCGTATGTGTCTGTTTGTGAACCTGTTTGCATGTAAAGGTTTCCCTACATTGTATTGCAAAGTGATGTCTGAGATCTGGTCAATATTGTATTGAGGGCTTGAGAATTAACCATCTGTTCGAATCGTTCGCTATTACGTGTACGAGTGATATTTTTTCGAGTGTAGTCTTCCGTTTCACCATTTTGCGCAAATTTGTGTTCTTCACTTGGTAACAGCGCAAGTTTGGATTGCAGTGTTGAACTCTCATATAGTTTGGAAATTTCCGTCACCGTGTGTGCATTTGATTTTTACTCTTCAGTTTGTTGCCGATCCGATTGAATGTTTGTTGTTTCTAGTGGAGGTCGTGTTCGCTTTGGCCTGTATACTAGTAAATTGCTGTTGAATTTTGTTGATTTTTGTTGAATTTTGTGGCCAGTCGAGTAGAGTATCAGGTTGATGAAACTTTTTAATATTTAGGTCAGGTGCTTGTTTTATATAAAGGGCTTCATAAATAAGTAATATTTTTTTCTTATTTTGCTTTATGTATAATTGTGCCATGTTGTCAATATATGATTTACCTGACGGTGCCAAGCCTTTATTAATCAATTTATGCGGCAAATGTTGCTGGATTCTGTTTATCAATTGCTTCTTCGAACGTCCGATATATGTGCTACCGTACATACATGAGAATTTGTAGACTATGAATGACTTGGAAAGAATTGGCAATTGATCTTTGGCATCCAATCTCATGATTCTCTGTTTACTAAATGTACAAATGTCCAGATTTCAAATTCACTCTCGCGGTAGATAAAGAGAATAGTTTTCCCTACCTTGACATCAAACTCACTCGAGAAGCAAACGGAGATTTGACACTGGCCATACATAGAAAATCCACTTTCACCGGACAATACATTCACTACAACAGTAGTGTGCCAAAATCCCACAAAAGAAACTTAGTAAACAACCTAGCAAACAGAATCAGGAAGATCTGCTCTGAACACAAGATTGAGGAAGAACTGGGCTACCTCAGGAAAATTTTGCTAACGAACAACTACCCAGAGCGTTTCATTGATGTCAACATCAGACCACGGCAGATTCGCACTAGAGAGGATACCGTCAAGCAGGTTTTCCTAAACTTACCATTTAGAGGCGACGTACCAACCTCAATAATTGCACGGCGGCTGAATAGAATAACTAAGGAGATTTTTCCCAGTGTTAAAGTTAATATCACATTTAGTACACAGAACATCATGAGGTTGGATGCCAAAAATCAATTGCCAATTCTCTCCAAATCATTCATTTACCACAGAAATTGATTAACAAAGGCTTGGTACCGTCAGAAAATCAGCTATTTCCTTTCAAAAATTTGAAAAGGGGCACCCAGTCAATTCGACCAATTTCTCAATTCTACATAAAGCAAAATCAGAAAAATTATTATTTATTTATGAAGCCCTTTATATAAAACAACAAGCACCTGGCCTAAATATTCAAAAGTTTCATCAACATGATATTCTAATCGACTGGCCACGAATAACAAAATTCAACAACAATTTACTAGTATCCAGGCAAGACCGAACACACCTTGACTAGAATTAAAAAACTTTCAATCGGATTGGCAACAAACTGAAGAGGATAAAACGCATGCACATACGGTGACAGAAATTTCTAAACAATATGAGCGCTGTTACCAAGTGAAGAACACAAATTTGCGCAAAAAGGTGAAACGAAGACCACACTCGGGATAATAGCCCTCGTACACGTAATAGCGCAAAATTTGAACAGATGGTTATTCTCAAGCCCTCAATAAAATAATGACCACATCTCATACATCACTTTGCAATACAGTGAGAAGGACCTTTACATGCAAACAGGCACATACACAGACACAAACGCATACACACTTACCAATCAGCCAAAACATGAAATGGAATACCGATTCATATTATTTGCCACCCACATGCTTAAATGAAAACCCAAAGTGTATATAAATGAAAGATTGTCGAGCGAAGTTCAGTATTCTCGAAAGAAATGTCCATTATACACTTTGTTATTACTGTGTTTTTCTTCTCCACTATATATATATATATATATATATATATATATATATATATATATATATATATATACTTCCAACCTACAATTTCCTTGAGTATCGCTAAGGCTAATCTCTACGAGACAAAGAGTTATTTATTAATTTTTATTCTAAATTATCTTAATGTGAACTGATTTTTCCATAAAAGTTAATTTATCTGGTACTAGAGATGAGAAGAATGTGAAGTTGAGTGTCATTTACTAATTTATCTTCATTAACTCCATTGAGGCTCAATGTACACACACGCTTTGCTATTTGATACTTGGTTGTCTACCGCACTTCATATAATACTAATTTAATATTTTCTTTGTATGTACAGAATAACTGAAAGCATTAATTATGTGAATGTGGCTTTATTAATAAGCCGAAAAATTTCTGACGTGTATTTATCATTCAAGTAGATACACATGTTTAAAATGCGACTTTATAGATTATAGAATGTACCATTTCTCACATATGGCACATTTTTGCAACCATGGCAATGATAAAAATGTAGGATTATTGTTCGCTTTCCTAAAATAAGTAAAATCTGGCCTGAACACATTTTATGTTTTGGGACGGGAAAAGATTAAGGAGAAAACTAATTTAGCCGCCACTCAGTTCAAGAGTGTATTTCTTGACAAATTAAACGTTTTCTTATGTACTTTGTCATTATCACTTTTTGTGGTCTGTTTTCATTTGTTGTTTAAGACTAATAATAAAAACAAAACTATGAATTAAAATACGAATAAGAAAAGTATTACTTTAATATATATATATATATATATATATATATATATGGTATATATATATGTATATATAGTCATCTTCTCACGGCGCAAATTGCATACAAATTCGACATTAAAAAATAATCTGAAACGTGTTTATGATTCGACAGAACTAGATTTATGTTATTGCACATATTGTGTGAACAAAAAATGCTTGAAAATAATGCCAGTTCGTAAATTGAAGAAAACAATATTTATACATTGACAAAACGTATCTCGGTATTTCATTAGACTAGGAGAATGAATTTTGCTGCAATAAAATATCATGTTTCGACATGGATTTATTATAATGAACACTGTCTCTGTTAAAACAGAAAATTTATTTTTTAATGCGCAAGATAGGAGCTTTTGATTTGACTTGCAGAATGACGTTTCATGCTTTAACTATACCAAATTGATCCGACTTAGTTGGACGCGAAATTGGGCAATCCATCTTAAATCCCATTGTTGGATTCCAAATTACATTTTGGGTATATAATATTTGTGAATGATTGTACTACTAGTATTCAAGGTGGTAAAATTGGGCTTATAATTGTCCTGCTTTTGAGATATTTCGAATTGAGTTGAGATGTGACTTCGTTCAAAAATAATTAAAAACGTATCCGGGTCCCCGATATGAGTGCAGGTTGACAATCGGTTTTAAAAAGTGCGAAGTTTTGTGACTAAAAATATGTTTTAAAATAAGCTTTAAATTCACGTATGTCAATTAAATGTTATTTAAAATATATATGTTTATATATATATATATATATATATGTGTATATATGTATATATATATATATATATATATATATATATATATGTGTATATATGTATATATAGTCCCAGGCTTCATTATATATATTATATAGTCTAGGAAAGTCCTTAACGTGCCCCCAAGATTCTGAGTTGATGTCTTGATTTTCGACTTAATAGAAGGGCATATTGAAAATTAGTTTACAATGAGAATTCTCGTGAAATATCTCTACCGTCATATATCTATTTATAGTCAAATTTAAAATATTTTATACTTATATATATATATTATATTTTTATAAAAGAAATAGTGAAATTTCAAGAGTTAAAACTATCATAGTTTTGTATTATCATGCATTAGCATTTTATGTGTGAAATTCTTCATTACACAATGCGAGTTAGTTGTCCGAATCTAAACATAGAACAAGTATTTGGTATATATATATATATATATATATATATATATATATATATGGCACAAATTAAATTCTATGTCGACTTGAGTTGAGCAAATAAAACAAGATTGATTCAAATCTGAATATTGCATATAAAGGTCGGATTTCTATACGTAGAAGGACAATTGTATGACTAATAAGACAATTTTTGTAATTAATTGAAAATAAATCGGTTTACTTTAATTTTCGTACACTAAAACGAAACATTGGTTTAGGAGCTGAACTTGATTTCAATTTTTAATCAATTTTGCATCTGTTTGAAACATCCACTTTATTATATTTAATATAATTACGAAACTATAATTTTTGTTAAGCTTCTGAGCGAAAAATTCCTCTCAATAGATAGAAAAATATTTTAAACATGCAATGGGGTAATTTTATAGCGATATGTAATAAATAGTCAATAAATATTCGAGTAAATTCGTCAGCACGTTAGACAATGCAAGCATGAATAGAGTACATTATCTCAAATATAGCTGAACATACAATGTTTGAAAGTAATGCTCAACACGAGTGATATATTTTTTGAAAAACATGAAACTAAATGAAAATTCAAACAGCCGTTAGTGATATTTTTAATGTTTCAACAGCGCAACTGAATAAATAAAATAAACTCATTAAAGAACCGAGTACAAATTAATGAAAACATTAGTTTTTACGAATTCATCAGCATTTATTATTGGATCAGCTCACAAAAATTCATGGGTAATATTTAAGTACACTTTTTTTGTGAATAATTTTTAAAAATTTATCCATACCACTCCCAATTTATTTTTAAATAATGAGTTATTGAACTTAAGGTATGCACCGACACTCATTTTAGTCACTAAAACATTTTGTGAATAATTTCCCTTTCGAATGCGGTCATGGTTCAAACTATCGAGAATTTCTCAACAATAGTGTGCAGAAACAAAATTCACTGATCATGAAAATATTTCACATGTTAAATTTTTGCATTTTTATTTTTTAATAGCAGATCATTGAACGCAGCATGCAACAATAATATGAAGTAAACTTATAGCTGTTTATGAGATATGGGAGCGTATTATATGGCGACACATGAAATTGGTGAACATATGAACAAAGCTGAATGCTACGTCTGAATTGATATTTATTTTATTGAGTATATAATAGAAGTTTCCGACGAGTCATATTCGAATTTCCGGATCTATCATTGGAATGTGTTCAAATCTCACATAAATATTAACACATTAACCATAAAGGAATCACAAAGTTTTTTTCTATTTTTAATCGTATTTCTATTAACTAATGTCAGTAAAATAAACTTTTAACAAGTTTAATTACCAAATAAACAAACGCGAGCGTATGCATATACGTGCACATTAAAATATGCAGATATGTACTATTGTATACGTCTATCATAAGATCAATGTGTCTTGAACTTTCAATATTTATCAAGAATTTCGAATAAATATGTTCGTAAAATAAAAAATCCACGTCGTTTGGATTAGCCAGTTTGTTATTTAGTTAATAATAATAATGCACACCCAAAGACAAATAGACTCAACTTCATTCCACATTTAATTATAGTTACTTAGTCTATCAATTACAGTCATTACCAATTTCTATACACCCATTTGATGTTTCAGCAATCTCCACTCTGTGTATTTTATATGCATAACTATCAATTTACAACCGATTTGTTCGATCGATAAATTAACTTCTGCAAGTTAGATAAGTGCAAATGTGAATTAAATAACTGATATTACTCAGAGAATCATAAAATGCGTCAAAGTAACAAAGTCAATTGGATAAAAGGAAAATGGTGTTAAAAAGGAGTAAAAAGGATAAATTAAGAAATCGCGAATATGCCGCATGCATAAATGGGTAATATAAGTCTACATCCCGACGAATTATGAAGAATTATTCTTAAAACGAAAAGCAGCTCGAAAGAAGCAATAAGAATTGCAAATAAATTGAAGAAATATTCACATCAGGATAGCAAGTGTAACTATAAAATAGACAATAAACCACAGTATATTACCTGATATGCGCAGTTTTTTTCCTCCGGTAAGTTTCTTCCTTTAACAAAATATTTGATCTGTAAAACCAGTGAGGATGGACGAAATGAAGAAGGCTGACGATAAATGCAGCCGAAATGTTTTGTTAAAGAAAGAAATCTAGTAGAACAAAAAACTTCGTTAGTCGAAATGCAGATCAAATAATTTAAATTAATCCAGTTTCGCAAAAAAACGTTTCATTTAAGCACATGATTTGCAACTATGTGTTTTGTGTTGCGCGCCTAGTAACAAATTGGTTCAATTATAACCAAATGATTAACCAAAGGCAGCTTGAACCAAAGGTATAATCTCATGCACATTTGTTTCGTGCTTTCTGGCGACTGATCAGTAGGACGGTTCAATCTCCTAATTTCCCACATTCCTCTCCCAAATATATAGTGGGTAAAGTGTTTATTTCTGGTTCCTACTGATGAGTAGCCAGTAAACATGAAACTAAAGTGCACGAAATTATACCTTTCTTTAAAGCTTTCTTTGGTTTATCTTTCTGATCATAATTGAACTAATGTGTTACTAGGCACGCAACAACTAATACATAATTGCATATATATCAGTTCTGCGCAACAAATAGTATGTAACTTTTAAGTCCATTATATCTTTTTATGTTTAATGGAGAGTGTCTCGATGAGTATGGGTCTAGCGATATGTCAACTAATGATGCGTTCGTATTTGTTGTATTAGATTATATTTCACTAAACCTTTAATTGAAACAATTGCATCTACTGCGTTTATACACTGTCATTCGTTTACGTCCTGCCAAATCCATCCGAAGGTCAGATTATATTGTTTGCTAGCTGGGTGTGATTTCTGAGTCCGACTATTTTTACAAGCTGTTTATACTTCTCCTCTTCAAACCTTTATTAAGCGCATTGCTTTCCTAAATTCGACAGGTTAAAGCTTGTGAGAAATTGCATACGTCCTGCATTTTTTATAACCTTTATTCATTCAATTTGGTGTTCTAGTTTACTAATTACTTGAGGTTTAGTTTGCAATACAAATTTAATATTGTACTTGTCATATAACGTTGTCATTTTTCTATTCAATTTGAATTATATTATTAACGATATATAACGGTAATCCTGTGGTTAGTCTACTAGACGTTTTTCAATTCGAACTGAATTTCATTACCTCTAATTCTTTTGCCCTTTCTATTTTATTCTGGGTGCATCCACCTTCCCTAAATATTTCAGATATTTCTCTCAACTTTTTTTTCTGTGTTTAAATTTACCACTTTTAACCTATCTCAATGTCACAGAATTCTATATGATTAGAGTAGGATTAAATTACGATAAGCGAAAAAATCTAAATCCTGTTTTTATTCTTGTCGAATATCGGGCTACTCCGCTTTAAATTTTTAATCAGTGGATGATGTCTCACATTATCGTTTTTTCCTACAATAATTTTTGATCACCTACTTTATTTGTTAATTTAAATCTTTTATCGAATTGGAAAACATCATCATGGTATTTGAAAAACATGTTCGCATTGAGCCTTTCTCATTATGATGCATAAATATGTCAGCAAACGAGACAAACAATAGTTGCCACATTGGCACATGTTTATATATTTACATCTAAAAGTCAATTATGTAGATTTCACACATATATTTAATATAGACAACACACAACTTAAAGTCATACGGCTTCCACATAATAAATATTGGTATTCAGTAAACAGTTTAATACATTCCAATGCAGCTGACAGAGAAATATTCGTTAAAATTTTTAGAATATCTTGGCAAGTTAATCAGTAATTTTATATTAACTTGCATTTTTGGACTTTAATCATGAAATAATAGGTATTGATTAACGTGAGATCTAATAATAGAAACATTTCCAAATACCATACCAAATAAATTTCGACCTATTACAATACGCATATCTAAGATATTTAAATCATAATTTGTGGCTGTGCATCATTATGCAGTTTTGCTGAGCAATGCATTTAAATTGGGAATTTACCTTTTTGTATAAGTAAATTATTAGGCGATTAATTCAGTTCCTGTGATATAATCATACTTTTTATTTAAACAATAAACTAATTCTGTTACATTTCCCTAGGGTCTTCCTATATTCAATTCTTGTTATTTAGTTGTTCTTACATTATTTCGTTATATATTCACAGATTCATTAAAACCGTTCCTCCTTAATAATAATAATAATATCTTATAATAAGTTATCAATTTATTCTAAGCGGTATCAATTTCAAATCCGTATTTTTATTCTCCTTCTGACTTCTCCTCCATCTCAATAGTACTTAATCAAAACGCTTTTAATATTTGGACAAATTATCTTCACCATATGACCAATTTAGAAAACTATCGTCAAGAAACATAACAAACAGAATGTTTTATTCTATGCTTGTATTCTTTGTGCTATACAAGGATAAATATGAATGTCAAAATTCTGCCAATTTGTTGGATGCCGACATTTATTTCTTACACAAATATGAAATATTCCAATTTATTAGATCGGAATAAAATGAATACTTATCATTTCAAGGATATGGTCCATAAACATATGTTAATAAAAATTGACAGATTAACTCGTTGAAATATTATGAAAATATACACATTTATCCCTGAGCCAGCTACATTGGATTGCATTAAACGGATTTTAACTTCATTAGTAGGTCATCATTTAAATCTAACACCATTTATGTAAGTATTTTCTTGTAGTTCTTCTTAATTTAAGCTGTCAGTGTTCATTTATGCATGTGACATATTCGGGATTTCTTCGACCATCCTTTTCTCACCTTGTGTTCACTCTCTCTCTCATTATATACGACTTTGTTATTTCGACACATTTGCTGCTTTATGAAGAAACTCGTTAATTCTGTTTTTTCGCGAAAAGCGAGTTCAACTCCCA
Organism: Eudiplozoon nipponicum; assembly: GCA_029291075.1. Lineage (NCBI taxonomy): Eukaryota > Metazoa > Platyhelminthes > Monogenea > Mazocraeidea > Diplozoidae > Eudiplozoon > Eudiplozoon nipponicum. Next base: position 5,228 of record JAQBSW010009985.1, on the reverse strand, counting down.
CTTGTATTTTTTGCCGTTTTGTTAGCTTAAATCAATCATTTCACTTATTTGAGTAATTAAAATTTATTTATCTATCGACCAAAAGAACAGTAAGTTGATGATTGAGTTGTAGGTATAATATAATGTTAGATAGATATTTAAACTTTCATTTTCTAGAGAAAACAAATTAAACGTGATTCGAAATTTACTGTGCATGTATATCACCCGGTTAAAGTTTTAAAAGTATAGACTGCGCATCGATGAACATATGTAGAGAGATGTTTGTAAGGTGTGCATGCGTATTTTGAACATTAATTAATTAACAAAATGACTAATCTTAACAACTTCCGATAATTGGAATAATAATAATATAATTTTAACCCGATATGATCAAAAACTTAAATAGTGATGCATATCTGCAAACATTTTCGTAGGCGTAAATTGCATTTTGGTTACTACATATAAATGGGTGATGTATAATTTGTCTTCTGTGCTACCAGGTTTGTGACGATGGAAAATATTTTGTTGACGTGTCCAGAAATTCGAAACCACGACGACAGCAGCATGTTAGGCGGCTTCATTAAAATAAATGTAAATTCCAAATCGAAGAGAAATACTTTGATAAATAAAATTTGACCTCTAACTTTGTAATCTGAGTGCTGTGTAACGTTACTTACCCAACAGTAAATGCACACCTGTACGCTTTACATAATGTTAGTAAACGATAAAAAAAAGTGCGTAACAGAACTTCGACGCCATTTAAAATATTGAACAATTAAATTGTTACACAATTTACTTTTACGACTTCGCAAAACCGGACGCTATATGCATGGTTATACAAAAAGAAATACAAATATTAAGTTTCTGTTTATTAATCTAAATATAAACAAACAAATTGATTATATAAATCAAGATTACTAGCTAGATATAAGTACCAATCCTATTATATATATATATATATATATATATATATATATATATATATATATATATATATATATATATTTGTCACTATAAGTATCCTCAATGATAAGAAAGTCGATCCATTCATGATATCCGTTTCGTTGTTCTGAGGAATATTTAAAGTTCTTTCGATTACTTTGCCGCGGACAGAGTTCAAACCAGGAAAAGTTTGGTCTGGAGGCTTTTCTCTATCCATTAAGCCACCTTGTCGCAAATTACACTCAATTTACATTTGTATACTATGTAATGCGTCTGGTTAGACTTATCATAAGGTGGAGATTATGTGGCATCTTTTTTACACATTAAATTCCACCTAGCTACTACCAATCTGACATTAAAGAAAGAAAAACACGTTTAATCTGTGATAATGCAATTCGTTGAGTGTCCGATTCAATAAAACTTCTACAGGTAGTTTGGTGTCTGTCATATAGTGACAACTTGTGGGTGTTTAGCTGTAACTAAACATGAAGGAAAGAATAACCAACGACATAAGTAAATAGATAAATGAATATGAGAACGAGGTGGATAAAATCACTGAATCAAAAGTAATTGTGCCCAGTTCCAGTCCTGTCTGTCGCTAAACTCCGAAAAATACCTCAATAATTCCCAATAAAGATGAAATTGGTCCACGGAATGAATTGTTTTTGGTACCATAAACAGTATTTAATTTGTTCTTACATATATTATTATAACGAAATTATTGTTTATATCAATCTATTAATTTTGGTTTGAACAACTGCTATCAACACCGGCTCAATCAATGTTTATTTTGATGTGAATGCTAGCCAAATATTGAAGTTACAATACAAATGTACATTGTCTGTAGTGTAGTATAGGAAAATCCATATAGGTACCATTTGAAGGAAAGATTAATCAGGAAATATAAATTGTTATATGACTTGAAATTACTTTTAGTATGCGGCACGTTGGTGCAGTGAATATATTTACAAATTATGATGCAGGTGTGCTACAATCTGGGCATCGTCTTCGTAAAAATTCTGGACGGTTCTTGAAGGGCTTGCAATAAGATTAAAATCGGTCTACTTAATGAATGGCTTATGGTAAAATAAGCAATGCTTAAACTAAATTACAAAATTAAAATTTAATGGGATTGGTGTTAATAGCAAGCTGGCAATGTATTTAAAGAAATGTGATCCGCAATCGTGCAACCAATTTTTGTTCAATTATATCAATGTCCAATTCGTTATCACTTTTACAGGTTGCGTTCAGTAATGACAGATTGTGGGTGGTTAGTTGTACTTTTAGGTCTACAGTCATGTTGTATAAGCTCCACCCAAAGTAAAATCTGACAAAGAAGCCTTAGTTATTCCATTACTGAAATAGGTTTCTGGCGAGAGTTAGGGTGGCTCAATGTTTCGAGCAACAGGTGTCAAAGCAAACGTACCTAGGTATGAGCAATGTACGCGGCAAAGTTTAGACAGTACGCAGAGAGTTTCTATTTTAAAGTAAAAACAGTCTACTGAATAATTTTCTTTGGCTGTCATATGCAATGCCTAATTTACGTTTTGAAGTTTATCCATAACGAGATTAGTGTTAATATTACGCTAGCAGACTTCATTTAAATAAATATTATCTCAACATTCGCAATCAATGATCTTTCAATTAGTAAAGCTGTTATTAATTTTACTAAACATAACATAACTAACCTAACTATACTTCAATCATTGTCGTAAATGTGATAAAAATCTCTATTTTTATCTGTGGTTATACTCTTTTAGTTCATCTTGTTGTTTTTTGTGTGAAAATAATTCCCAAATCAATGTTTTCATTATACATGGCTGTATTTTTTCTAACTGTTGCAAATCTACGTCAGTTAATACGATGGTTGAAATAACATTGAACCTTTAAAATTAATAATATAGTTATTATTTGCTCGTGCTAAAACCTGAAATATCATATACCCTATTATTTAAAAAAAAATTTCCTGCTAATATTTCTAAAACATTTTACCAAAGGTGAGTTAATTACCAGAAAAACTATCATTCTAACGAACGAATTACTATCCATTTATTTCATTGTCTCATTGTATGCTAAGATAATTAAATCTGACATTATTACCTCTCCTTATTTGCAAAAAAACTGGTAAAACGCCCGATATTGTACATGAAGTCATAGTCAAGTTAACTCCATTTCATTACAGTGGATTATTTTATCAGTGAAATTACAGTACACGGTTCCATATTTCCCAGTTAGGCAAAAAATATGTCACATGCAGCTGAAACATGTTAGAGGGTTAATTACGTATTGCGTAATTGTATAAGTCGCGTTGCACATTTCTGGGAAAGTGTAAATAATTTATTTCTACGACAATGCTCCATCTGTTGAAATAGGTCTAAAAGAAGATTATGTTATTAGACGATTGGGTGCATTTTATGTTTAAATTGACAATTTCATTTAATGGCAATGGTTATTCGTCACTAACAAACTTTTCATTATGATTGGAATTTTAGCCATTATAATAAAAATTCTGGTGCTTCGACTTTAAGCCACAAATTGTTTTGTGTAGGATATGCAAATTCACACTTACGCTGCAAAAGTCACGTATTTAATGCATTATTATGTTCCATGTCAGCCTATAAATTATACAAAAATAGGTGTTTATTAAAAAGAAAATACGTGATATATATATATATATATATATATATATATATATATATATATATATATATATCATTCTTTTGAAATGCGAGCTTTAATAAAATTCATTGTACCCTTCCTGTGTGCAAAATTTCTTTTTGTTTTTGCACACAGGAAGGGTACAATGAATATATATCAGTTGTTTTTAAATTTTAAAAGAAACATATCGATGCTAACACAATTCAATACTTCATTTTGGTTCAACGTTTTTAACAAATATTTACGAATTTGTATATCTGTCTGTGAAGATTATCTTATACATTAAAAGTTAATCACGAAGGCTTTATGTTCCATTATTTGAATTCAATACTTTTCGATAGGAACTGTTTCATGACGTTTTTGATTTGGACTTTGTATTTTGTTCAATAAAAGAATTGCCAAAATCGTCAAAGATTTTCTGTGGTGCTGCCAAATTCGATAACATTTAAGATCAATTTTTCAAATTTTAATTTACTTAAATAGATAATGCGTCTATGTCTCTAAGAGACACTTAATCATAAACAACCGTTTTAATTTTATTAATCGTCATGTCAGTTTGGCGTCGTGATCTTACTCCTAGGACTTGTCTGTATGACAAGTTGAAACGCTATGGCGACACGGAAATTGCTTTGAAGCCGTATGGCGCGAAATATTAAATTAAGTAAAGTTTACATCCTTGCTAATGGACTGGGTTTCGTCTCAAATGGTTTTGAAATTGACAAAGAATTAATCTATTAGGACAAATAAAATGCGCTACAAACGCTGTTTTTTGGATATATACCCTAAATATGCATATGCTATTTGAATGATGTGATAATTTATTCCATTCAACTATTCGTTAGCCTTACTTTCACAGAATGTATGCAATTAAATATAGTATAATTTGTGGATGAAGCAAGTGTTTCACAAATTTTTAAGTAGATGCGAACCATAACAAAATGAAATTTAGATATATTGGAGTTAAAAAAAGTATACCTATTATGTTGAAATTTGAATATTACATTCAAAACCACCAAACATTTAGCTCACGTAAAACTTTATTAATTATTCAACCATTATAAACAGTGAGAACATAGGTGATAAAATCTAAATTGATCTTATGATGAAGTTTACTTAACCGGGCGATATTTACTTGTAGTATAAAAAGTTATAAATAGAAATCATAATAATTTTGTCTGCACTACAGTTCCAGGATAGAGATGAAATAATTTCATATTTCATCTGTATGCCAAAATGGTTTCAATCGATTATTATTAAAGGTAAAATAATCCGAAATATTTAATCTTTTGTTTAATTGTTTATCGTATACCAAGTAAATGAACTTTTTATATATTAAAATAAACAGGAAAGACAACAAAATAGCTTTTGATAACAAACTAGGATAAATAATAAAATTGCCACTTTGTACCAATTCAAGTGAGTTGGCTACACATGGAAGCACAAAGTGAGAATATTTTAAGCAATAACCAGACTAACGGCATCGATTTCTAATTAGTTTTGTGCAGCGGATAATTGAAATATTTATAAATGTAATTCGTTTGAATAACAGTGATCCAATGCAAAATGGTATACAAAAAATGCATGCTAAATAAAGTATTAAGTGTTAAAATCAATCAACTCCGAATAAAAATTATTGATAAAAATATCAC
>JAQBSW010009984.1:0-26278 GCA_029291075.1 Eudiplozoon nipponicum | reverse complement strand
GCTAGCTCCCTTTTGTTTTTGCATTTAGTAATTACTTTGAATGCTACGTCTGGAGAACATACGTGCGATGTTTCGATGATGTGTTGCGCAATAGCAGACGTGTATTCACCATTTGATTTAAAACAGGCGTTCAAGTTGCAATGTTCTCTCATTCGAGTAATTAACCGTCTGGTCGATCGGCCTACGTAAGTTGATCGACAACTTGCGCATGTATATTGGTAAATAATATTCTGATATCGACATTAGCGACTGTTTCTCTTTGATTGCTGCAGGATGGCTCAGTGGTTAGAGCAAGATCTGTTGCATGCCTAGGTCGAGTCCTGTCCTGCGCCCGCTAGCATGATGAGTTCCCAGTAGACATACTGTCTACTGACACTGTCTTTCTACCATAATTTTAGTTTATACTAATATATGGGTACTAATGGGTTGTGTTTATAACAAGGTCAAATCTTGATTATAATAATTGTTATCACCAATCTGCAACTAATGTTCATGTTTAATTCATTCATATGCATATTTAGAACACTATGTTCTGTATATGTATACAAATATAGATACACATCAGGAAGTATATTTAGATAAAGATAGGCAATAAATGAGTTTTCCTACATAATATAAATAAAATGTTCATATATATATATATATATGCAAGTTGACATATAAGTAACTATGTAAGTTACCCCGACTGCGCACGATTTACTTTAATTAATACCAAACTACTTATTTCTAACTCCATATAATTTGTTCAGTTTTCTATCTCAAGTTCATTCTCGCGGTCTCTTAGTTCGTTTTATTTTAAAATTTGATTCCTCCAATCTACTTTTCCTTCTATTCCAGAAGGCTTCATTAAATATGGGACCTACTCATTTTTCTCCAGATGTCATATTCATGACTATGTTTATATTTGCATGCAGTTATATGTTCCATTCTACGTACCTTTATTGGACGTATGAGTTCACATATATACCTGAGTTTGCAATCTTTACAATATATCTCATAAACCCCTAATGTGTTGAGCGGTTCTATTTTTTTCTGATTCGGTAGCTTATTTCCTATTGAAACTGATTGTATTAACACTGTTCTTATGTTGTATTTCGTTGCTAATGTCTCATTTTTTTAACTTAATTTAGAATTTGTTAGAACCAGTTCTGCGTTTATCTTCATTTTGCTTTTCTAAATCCCTTAACTGTTTCTCTTGGGTTATTTTTCTATTAAATCGCAATTGTGTCTCGTTTATGATTTTCTCAGTTAACTTTGTATTTCTATTCGTGATGATGATAATAATGATTATGATGCTCGTGATAATGATGATGAAGTTGACCATAATTTTGATGATGTGGATTATGATGATGTAGGAAAGGATAATAATGAAGGTGATACTGTTGATGATGATGTTGGTGGTGATAATGAAAAAGGTGATAATAATGATGATAATGAGGATGTTAATGATGCTGTGGATGATAATGATGATGCTGAGGATCATGATTATGTTTTAAGGACTGGTAATTTAGATGAAGATGCCGATGATTATGATGATGACGATGATGCCAATGATAATGTTGTTAGGGCTGATAATTTAGATGAAGGTGGCGATGATTTTGATGATGATTATTATTATTATTAGGCTGGTGATGATGTTGATGCTGATGACGATGATGCCAATGGTGATGTTTTAGTGGCTGATAATTTGGATGAAATTGACGATGATTATGATGAATGTAAGGTGGAGGAGAATGATAAAGGTTACGATAATGATAATGATGATGAAGAGGATGTTGATAAAGATGGTGATTATGATAAGGATGATGATGATTACGATGTAGATAAGAAGGATGATGAAGATGAAGCAGATAATTATGATGATGATGATGACATTGATGATGCTGATTATGATGGTGTGGTAGAGGAGAATAATAAAGATTATGATGTTGATGATGAAGATGATGATGTTGATGCTGAGGATGATTACGATGTAGATAAGAATGATGATGAAGATCAAATAGATATTTATGATGATGATGCTGAGGAGAATGATGCCGAAAATGACCCTTTGGACGATGTTTTGTTGGTGATGCTGATGATTCTGCTATAGGTCCGGAGGATGATGAAAATGAAACTGATAATGATGTTAATGAAGGTAATGCTGTGGATTATGAGGATGATTATGATGTGAATTTTTCTGTGGATGATAATTCTGAGGATGATTTAGATGTTGGTGGTGATGATAATTAAGATGATGTTGGTATTTTTAATGATGATAATGATGATATAGATAAGGATGTCAATGAATATGAAGCAGATAATGCTAATGATGATGATGATAATTTTGATGTATATAATACTGAGGATGAATAAAATTGACTTTGCGGATGATTTTTATGGTTGAGATGATGATGATGATCCTGTTAAGGATGGTGATAAAAATGATGGTGGTGACAGTATAGACACGGGTCCTGATGAAAATGAATTTCATGCCGTGGATGATAATGATACTGGCGATGAAGATTATGTTGATGATGATGATTATGCTGTAATGGATGATATTATATTTGAAGATGACGATTTTGATGATGATGATGATGATTTTTATTTTGTTGGTAATGATTATCTTGATGATGACGGTGATTTTAATATTGATAATAATGATTATGATGATGGGTAAGAGATGATAAATTAGATTAGGATGACGATGGTCATAATGATGAGGAGGAGTAGGAGATTGATAAAGATTATGATAATGACGATGAAGACGATGCTGTGGATGATGATATCGATGGTGATGCTGAAGATCATTATTATAAGGACAATGATGAAGATGATGATGATAATCACGATGTAGATAAGGATGATGATGAAGATGAAGTGGATAATAATGATAGTTATGAATAATGCAATGTTGAGTATGATGATGATGGTAATGAGGATGATAATTATAATAATGGTGAAGACGCTGTGGATGATGATGGTAGTGATGATGATGATGATAACGATATAGATACGCATGATGATGAAGTTTAAGCTAATAATGATGTTGACGAAGATAAGCTGTGAATGATGATTCTTATGATGATGTAGACAAGGCTGATGATGATGATGTTGATGGTGATAATGTTAATTATGTTGATGATGTTGGTTGTGATGATGATGTGCAGGAGTAAAATAATAATGCTAATGACGATTGTGATGCTCATGATAAAGATGATGAGGAAGATTAAGCTGATGATGATAATTATGCTGAATGTGATCCAGGTTATGGTATGCTTGCTGATAAAGATGATGATGATGATGACGATGTTAATAAAGATGGTATTGTTGATTATGGTATATTTGGTGAGGAAGATCATGATAATGTTGACCACGATGTTGAGAATGACGATGCTGATGATGATGATAAGACAAATTATGATAAGTAAGATGATGAAGATGAAGTTGATGATGTAGATTAGGATGATGATAAAAATGAAGCAGATAATAATGGCCATGATGATGAATATGATAATGGTTATAACGTAGATGACTCTGTGGATGATGGTGTTGGTGATATAGAAAAGGTTGCTGATGATGACTATGATTATGATAATGTTGCTGAGTATGATAAGGATGCTGATGAAAATGAATTTGATGTTGATGATCATGTAGATAAGGTTGATGATGAAAATGAAATTGCTGCTGATAATGATTATGATTAGGATCATGTTACTGAGTATGATGATGATGATTATGATAGGGATGCTGATGATTATGATGATGTAGATAAGTTTGGTTATGAAAATGAAGTTGCTGCTACTGATGATTATGATTATGATAAGGATGCTGCTGCTGTTGCTGCTGATGATGTAGATAAGGGTGATGATGAAAATGAAGTGGCTAATGATGATGATAATAATGATGTTGAGTTTAATGATGCTGATTATAACAATTATTATGATGAAGATGATACTGTAGATGATGTTGGTAATTATAATGACGATGATGATTTAACGCCAAGTATAATACGTAAATCCAACTTGTGATTGTTTAACCAGAAAATTCGGACATCATCGTCACGGTGTCTTTTCTATTAAACAAACTAATTTAATTAAATGTTGACCCAAAGAAGCATGCGACTCTCCTGTCAGTAATTGTCCGATACCAAACCTGGTTGTCACATCATGTACAAGAAATTTGCTTTAATAGTTACGCGGCAGTGAAGCATCAGGTTTTATTAAATGCTGCCGGTTGTACTGTTATTTGTGTGTTTGTGTTTTTCGTCATGCATTTCACGCCTTCTTATTATCAGAGCATGTCAAATTTTATTCACACAATGGAGCACTTTCCACGTTATCTCAACTTAATAGGCAGCTAACGTGCACGTCTCCATTCACTCAAATACCCGTTCATACAAAACGTAGATTTCATTTTGCGAATGCTCATCTGTTCCTTGAAACATCATTTGTGTGAAGGCGAGTTTAAGCTAGGCGTATCAGCCTCGCTGCACCTGCATTTGTCGCTGTGGTACCGTTTATGTTCAAATCACGTACGGAATTCTTTTGTTTGTCTAGCTGAAGATTAAGGATTTTACACACCACAGCCTCTGCTGTGCGTAGTTCTTTTTCGAATAGGCTTGAAAGAATACTTGGAAGCCCGTCTAATTTCGAGTTTGACTTTTTGTAAATTTGTGAGGCGTATTGCAATTGATGAAGGCTAACGGTAAGGTAGGCCGAAATATCTTGTCAAAAGAAAACTACTGAAACAATGAAAGCCACGTTAGTCAAAACGCAGATCAGGTAATTTGTTCAGTCATCGCGAAGTTATCTTCCCTCATGCCAGCTGTGCTTTGCCTGAAATGGTTTTTAGTAGTTAGCTAGTCCGGTCTACATAGCACACTGAGCAATTATAGCATTTGCATGAATAAACAAGGTTTGACTGTCCTATTGCAATGAGCTTATTAGCTAGATTTTTGTTTAGCATCCGTTTCAAAAATGTATAAAATTTGCTAAACTAAAATCCATATATTTGTATATATGCTTCATATAATTTTGTATTTTTTTAACACCTGTCGATTTGAACCTAACATTTAATCGTTTTATTATGCACAACGCAGGTACTACTGTATGTGTAATTGTAGGTACCTGTATAAATAATCAGTAAGTCTCTCTAAACTCAGTCTCAATTCTCCAAAGCTTGTCTGTATCAAAATCGGAAATTTTACTCTTGAAAAAACGATCAGAGTTAGAAATACGTGACACAATCCTATCTCTTAAACGTCGCATAGCTTCAGGCACCGATGATTTGTTTCAAAGCTTATTTAAGGATTGTGGCGCTAGAATTTTGGCCGTGTTGTGTATCTTTTTCCGTCCTATATGGAATTAGAAAAGCGTGCTACTTGCTTGGAATGAGTCGACCATCAATCCTATCTTCATAAAGGAAATCGTAATTCGTGTGATAGCCATCGTGGTATAAGTTTGAGTCCAGTCAACATCTGGAGTATTTGCTTTGATTATCTTATCTTATCTTCGATCTTGGCTATGCCGATATAATCGTACTATTATTCGGCAATCGATTTTCTGCTCAGACCACCTTGAATAAAATAGCAGACGTCGTTCCACCTTTCGGTATGAAATTAGCACTCTCTAAATTTAAGTTTCTTCTAGAGAATGACCCACCACTCACTTCAACTCTGCGACAACAGAGTGGAGATTTTGACATAGTTGTCAGGTTTACATTTCTTGACAGCTCTACAAATAGCTCAGACAATATGTCTAACAAGTTGTGAATAAGGATCGCGAAAGCTGAAGTAGCATTCTCAAGACTTCGACATTTATGGAGAAACGCGATTATTTCACCCTGCCTTAAAGGTCGTGTTTACCGTTCATCTTTACGTGCTGTTTTATTTTGTGCTAGTGTGACTTGTCCCCTTAGAGTTGAGGATTTTATATGTTTACAGCAGTAGAGCTCTTTTCTCTCACCCTGCACCAGATTTTATCTTGTAAGAAACAGTTAAATTCAAATTAATCCAAATTAGATAGTATAGGACCCACTCGTCTTCCAGGATTGGGTCCACGTGTGCATCACAGTTCTTGGTTGGAAACCCTGCGCGACATGGCATCGAGTCGAACTCATCTGCGATATTGTTGCAAATTTCTAGTAGATTTATCTTCGTAAATTTCTTTTCTTACTAGGGCAGAGGGAAAATTGCAAGGAAGCTGGATTTCTGATGTCGCCTTGCCTTAATGCTGACTTGGCCGTAACAGTGTTGTGTAGAGATTTAGTTTGCCTCAATTCTGTGTGTTATTTAGATAAATATACTCATAGTAACTGGGTGCTCTCTTTCTCTCTCATAAATCTCTCTGATAATCTGTTTGCAAAATTAGTATTTAGAACAAAAAGGTTTCTTATTATTCTTCATTTGGTAATGTGGCAATGAAACGGTGTTTACTTGTATAGCTTTGCACTGCCGTGCTCGATGATGATGATAGTAATGACGATTATTGTCGTAAAGGTGATAACGATGGTGTTGATTATGATAATTGGGAGTGGTTAGCTGGATCTTAAGGTCGAAAGTAACTCCAATTTGATTCCATATGAAGGAAAGGCGAACCTGAAAGCTTAATCTGGATTTATGATTTAAACTTGCGTGTGGGTTGCGGTATGGCTGGCGGTATGGTTGGCGTGGTGGATTGCGTCTTAGACTCGGAAGCATGCGTGCCTCAGTTCGAGTCCCTCCCGCGGCAAATTCTTGACTGTATTCAAATAGAACGCAGTAGGTCAGAAACCAGTCTACTGCATAATTCGCTGCTACCACAGTTCAATGTTTAATTTATACTGACAATATATATATATATATATATAAATTCTGTTTTGTATAAACAGAAGATAAGTTATCAAAATGAATTCACAAAATAGACCGGCTTCGCCTGTGTTAGGCAACCTTGAATAAGTTGCTCGAATTACAGCCTTACAGTGCATAACATTTTCACTCATGTCCCAGGCTATTTTTCTATTCAGAATATCCTTTGACCCTTATTTCAAGAAATCCATGCTCGAACTCTCATTGTATGACACACGCCATGAAACTAAAATAACGCGTTACTGCTTGAGCGTTGGCATTAATTCTTAAAACGAAGTTTGCTAATTTGAGATCAGCTATAATCCATTTTTATCTAAACAGTCCTCAAACAGCATAACTTCTTAAATTATGTATTAGGTGTTTTGCGTACCTAGTAACAAATTAGTTCACTTGTGAAAAGAAGGATAAACCAAAGACAGCATGAATAGAAAGTATAATCTCATGCACATTCATTTCGTGCTAGCCAGTTTGCAGTCGCACTCTGATGATGATTATGGAAGGTCGAAACGCGTCAGTGCGTTGCGTCTGGCGGTAGTTTTGTTATGCTGTTCGACGAATGGTTAAATACAAAGGGATCGGTGTTTACTTCAAGCTCGCAAACTTGATTTAAAGAACTTTCTTTATTTTTAACATCTTGGTAAATTATCCACATTCCCGTTTCTCCGAAATATGTGCATTATCTCTTTTTTCAAATCTGAACAAATCCACATCAATTATGAGTCTCCAAGTGCTGATGGACTTCTACGCTGTACATTGTCTCGTTATGAATTGCGAGCAACACGTGAGAAAACAACAGTTTTTTATTGCTAATGTACTTCCGAGCTCTCTGTCTACTGAGATTTCCGCTTAAAATTATCTGCCCAGTGTAAATTATACGTATTGAAACTTAATTTTCTATCCTGGTTTTGAATGTTAATTTTATGAACCTATGTGAGACTGTATCCATGTGGTTTTATGTTATTTTTTCCTCTAAAATCACTATTAATGCTGGCTCCTATGGAGGAATAAGCCGTGCCACTCTGATTTTATCTTTATACTTCAAACAAACTCGTATGGACTGGAAGGTTTTATCCCACTGCCTGGTCTTTATCTCGATATACTAATCGCGCCTTGGCGAATGTTGATTAAGAGATTTTCTTCTGTGTGATGATCTGCCACTAAAAGCTTACTGGTGCTATCTGCCCGATGCCTCTCACTTGAGTCAGCAACGAACACCTTCGCTCCTTCTTCCGTTTGTCAGTGTCAATAACTAGTCTTTGCCTGTCAGTGTCGCATGTTCATCGATATATCAATCCTAAAACCATCCAAAGGCATTGACTTAATAGGGTCGTGCTTCATAGTGTTTATATTTGAAAAGCATTTATCTTTAACCTCATTCTTACCAATCAGCTATTTCAACAGTTGTTCTCAGTGCTGTCGTTTAGGCTTGATTTGAATAATATTCTAGCATACGCTTTATACATGTTTTGTGTATGTCGTTTTAGGTATTATTTTGATTGCTGTGAATCCGTACTGCGATTTACCATTGTTCACCGATGAGCTGATACATGCTTACAGTCTCCAGTTATTTGGTGAGAAGCCGCAACCTCATGTATTTGCAGTCGCTGCCAACGCCTTTCTCGGTGTGGTTAAGTAAGTCTGGTGGTATGCGTGTGCTTCTACTGTCCGCTTGTTCTTTCTGTGGACGTTCATCTACTTTGTCACCTGATGCCTAACTATACGTCGGCTCGGTTTTGCAATATCAAAATTGTTTCGTGTGTGTGTGTTTGTGTGTAGATGAGTTGCGGTGGTGGTGGTCTAATTTCAAATGTCGAATACGCTTATGATGCTGTGCTGTTACCAGACACAAGACGAGATCCAGACTGCCGCTGGCTGTGCCTAGAACGCGTCTGACCGTTGCGGTCTATCAAGAAAGGCCACCAAAATGGTGATTTTAACTAGTTGTGTACAGCATGGAATTATGCCTAGTTGCGCTTTGCTGACTGTCGCCAGCGCGCATTTTTCAAAGCCATTCTGGTTACTCACTTAGCAAAGGCGTCTGCTCAGATTTGAAATCGCGTTTGCTTAGCGTTAGCATGCCAATGTTAAATTGTCTTTAATTTCTCTAAGAACCAAGTTCAAGGTCTTCAAGCCAAGGCTATTTTGGTTCTTTTTTATGGTGACGAAGCATCGGAATGAACGACTGCGACTGTTACTACAGAAACAGCTTTAATAGTCGACGAATTTGTTGTGCGCCAGGAGACATTAGTGAGGAGTTAATTTACGCGCCGATCGTGTCCACCTGGCCGCCTTTTATTGGTTAATCCTTGGTTCGTCTAGCTAAGAAGAACCAATGGCGTTATCTAAAAAGGCACTTTACTAATTCTGCTCGCCAGACTATGGTCGTTATTCCGATGGATGAATTAAATCGCAGAATAAGGAACATTAGCGTTAGCCAGTTAACAATAATTGATTGCGCGGGTGATGATAACAATTCTATAAATCAAGTTTGCGAGCTTGAAGTTCACACCTACTCCATTGTATTTAACCAGTCGTTGAACAACAAAACGTGCATGCGACAGGCCGTAGGTGTGTGGCACTCAACTCTAGTAGTCTCGCGTACATTGTACGTGACTGGAAATGTCAATTAATGTTAAATTGTATTGCCTATATATATATATATATATATATATATATATATGAGCATATATAAAGTCAGTATGTATATTAAGCATATGGTTATATATGTGTGTGTGTGTGTGTGTGTGTGTAAGCCGCGTTTGGCGAAAGCTACAATCAGTTAATGTTTGTGACTGCATAGAAATTGTGCAGCTGACATTTCCAGTCAAGTTCAATGTATGCAAGAGCCGCATATCTAATTTTTCTTTCCACTTCGTGATGTTTATAGTCAAGTCTGGCCACAAACCGGATCATAGGTAATTCTGCCTGATTTTAACTGACGTCTACCGAAAGGTTTTGGGTTACTATACTTTCTGACTACATCGCAAACTAGGCATAATTAAAATTAAGGTTTTCATGAATAGCAGTTAAGAGACGCTTTAGTAGTACCTAGAATGACAACCGAATTCCCTATGCCCGTCGGCACTAAAGACGCACCCTAATCGCGTTTGTAGAAAAGCATTGACGACTCTCTATTCGTTATTCAGGCAAAATGAGAAACTTGGTGAATATGCAAATCATAGAATAGACTGGCATTCTCGAAGTTTTCCTATTTATTTAGAAACAGAAGTATCGTATTCTGCCTATAGCTCGTATGTACTATGCCTCTGTCGGTGCGGTTTTGTTTTGCACTAGTGAAACCTGTCCCTTTAGAGTCAAGAATCTTACACGCCTATTGGCTTTCGACCGGCGTTGTTTTCGAAGCGTAGGCCATGTAGCTTGCCACCAAAAAAGAAGCCACGCTGACATCCGTTAGGGTACTTTAGAACAGATAAGAAGCACTCGTCATTAGAAACCATCAATTGCACTGATCTGGTCACGTTTCGCGTATGCCCTCAACTCGCTTGCGCAGTAGGCACACTTCTCCTAACCAGTGCCAGATTGACGTAAGGAACAAGCGGGGCAGATTTCAACCTTCCAAGAACAGCTCAAGTGAACAAACATCAAATTTATTTACATTTCTATTCTGTTTCTTATATTTACTCCGTACTATTCTTTTTTATTAAATTCAATTCCGTTCTATCCTATTATCCCGTAGTCATAGAAATTCTGGCATGACAACCGGCGGGCACAAGCCAGTCAGCCCGGAAATGGTTGCATGACCGTTGCCAGGTCTAATGGGACAGAGCCATCATCCCGTTTCATGCGAAGCCTCGAGTTTAGTCTAACTACGCAGTAACATTTGGTGTTAAACGTGTAGTGACGGAATGTGAGCAAGCGTGCCAGATGCAAAGAGCAGATTTCGTTTGCTATAGGAAACTTTGGCTGCCGGCATCTGAGCAGATAGTGCTCATCAGCCTTGGTTGGCAGACTCTAGGAATGGGCTACCTTGTGCTCTTTCATAGTCCACATATAACCATGAACGCTAGAAATTTTAATGAATACATACTGCATGGGTCTTGGCGCAGTATAAATATCAGGCTACTACAGGCACATTCATCTCTGATTCTGCCTCCTTTCCCTGTCTTTCTTCTCAATCTATCAATAACGCTCTTTTAGATGCCATGAAGGTGGTTGAGCCCAATATCGGGTTGCCAAACACCGCAAATAGTTTAAGTAGATTAACATTCATTAAACGTAGGTTGGGCTTTAACATCGGCGCATTTAATGTGCGAACATTAAAACAAGAAACTGTTACACGTACGTTGGTGCTGCGTATGTGTAACCAGAATACAGGATACTGTATGCATTACAGTACTGGGTGCAGCATCCTATCTACGCGTTGTTGACTTTGAAAATCTGGTTCCACGGAGTTTGCTCAAGCCGGTTAGTTGGACGTCGGTATTGCCTTTAGCATATGAGCTGAAGCTTGCTTAATCGGAAAGGTTCCTGTAAATAGCCAGCATTTTTGAATAGGCCTACTAAAATCAATGCAAAAAGCCGTAATCAACGTTGCCTTTTCGTTGTATCTACATATGCCCTCGCCGATTACAGCACAGAGAAAAGCAAGTACGCTTTTTATTCTGAACTCAGCTCTTTACTATACATAGAGTCTTGATTATGGTTAACATGAATGTTAAAGTTGGGCGCTTAAGTAATGCAGAATTTTATTTAGGTAAAGGATAAACTTTTAGATAGACGCACGAGAGTGATGGTGAACGGCTTTTGGATTGCTGCGCGAAACAGGTTATACTTAAGTAGCACAAACTTCTGACGTATTGTAAGACGTTGTGCAATATGATGTCCTCCAGCACCAGGACAACAGTGGATTCAAACAGATCATGTAGCAAGTGTGTATTAGGTGGTGCGAACCTAGTAACAAATTAGTTCAGTTGTGACCAGAAGGATAAACCAAGGGCAGCATGAACGGAAAGTATAATCTCATTCACATTCGTTTCGTGCTTACTGGCGACTCATCAGTAAGAGCCGGTATTACGCCCTTTAACCACTATATATTTGGTAGAAGAATGTGGAATAATAGGACGGTACAATCTCCTAGACAAATGTGTAAATCTGCAATAGTAAAGCTAACATCATATAAAGTCTACGACAATGCGACTTCAACGCTAACTCACACTATATAATATATAAACCGAGTCTGAAAAGGATACTAACACTATGGCTTTTGTGTTAGTAACCGATACCAACATTATTGTACCGAATCGGTACATGGTACTAACACTATGGTTTCCGAGTCGGTACATGATACCAACCTGATGGATATCAATTTATGCTAAAGTTCAATACACTCTGGCCTTGATCGATATCAGTTATCAAATTTCGCGGTAAGCATGAAATCATTCAATTCAATATTTTACAGTTAAATACTGTTTGTTGCGAAGAGCTAATATATTTGCAAGTATGTATTAGATGTTGCGAACCTAGTAACAAATTATTTCAGTTGTGATCAGAAGGATAAACCAAAGGCAGCATGAACGGAATGTATAATCTTATGCACATTCGTTTCGTGCTTACTGGCGACTCATCAGTAGGAACCGGTATTACGCCCTCTAACCGCTATATATTTGGTCAAAGAATGTGGAATAATAGGACGGTACATGTAGCAATTAGTTATAGATGGTGTGGTTGCATCCAAGATTTTTGTTCTTTTTGGAATACTTATGTCGACTTGGACCATGCACTCCGACAAAATTATGAAGATATTCTATAGGCAAAGTTAACTGGTCTTGATTGGTGAAAATTTGAATTTAATTTGTATAAAGATAAGTTTCACTAGGTACAATTGAGGTGCTATTGAATTGGAATTGATAGCCCCGTAGAAATTATCATTGGTTCTCGGTACAATCTATGGAGATACTCAAAACAAGGCGCCGAATTCCACCTGGCTCGGCTCATAATTATACTCGTCGCAATGTAAGACGCCAACTTAAGCGCATTCTACAAGTTGATCTTGAATTTTTTTGACCAGAATGGGTGAAGAAATGGAAGAAGCGTTCATGCCAGGTAAAAGTCGCTGTTTGTTACAACTTATTTGCGCAACAGGTCCGAGAAAATTAGTAATTATTGAAATTGTAAATGATAGTAAAGACCATTTAATAATCGATAAAATAGGTCGTCTTAATAGGTGGGCTGACCAGTGCAAGGTCAATTTTATTGGGCACCTGCGCCTGTTCCGATTCTCGAAAGCATGCGACATGGATATTGTGGAATTTTAATCTCGAACAACCATCCGAGTTAGAAGTACGGGATACAATCTTATCTGTTAAATGTTGCAAAGCCGCAGGCCCCGATGATTTGCTTCTGGGCTTATCTAAATATGATGGCGTTTAAATTTCGAGAGCGTTGACTAAACGTTTTGTGGAATGAGTCGTTTATCATTCCTATCTTCAAAAACGCAATCGAAATTCGTGCGATAACCATTGTGGTATAAGCTTGACTCCAGTCGTATCTAGGTAATTTGCTTCGATTATCCTACGTTTTCTTAGCGCTTCACGTGAATTACATACAAGAGAAGAACAGGCCGGATTCCACGCAGAACGAGGTTTTAAAGATAATTTTTTTAAATGTGTTTTCGGAGTGCCAGCTTCATATTTTCCAATACCACGTTTTGCGTACGCGGGCAGTAGCTTTGCACGGACAGTTTCACAAAGATCCGATTGATCACAATTTACAATTTTTTGTCTTCGATCGGGCTGAGTTTGTATTCATTCCAATGGAAATGCGGTTCTATCACACTTACAATGGGATTAGTAGTTACTTCAAGCTCGCAAACTTGATTTAAAGAATTGCTACCACCACCCGCGCAATCAATTATTGTTAAATTGCATTGCCTATCATATCTTTGCTTACTGGCGACGTTTCGGAAGATGAATCCCCTTTTCCATCTTCAGGCCAATTTGTCTACTTATATCCACAGCACAATACTCACAATAGCAGATTTAAGCAAATGTGGTAACCTCGTTCCAAAACTATTCTATTTATATTTTTATAACTCAACACTGGTTTTAAACAGAATTTTTCTGAGTAACTAAACTCAATATATAACTATTTGTAATTAGCAGACCAATCCTTACCTCAGCTATCTCAAATTCCCGGTATACATAATCTCATCTCGTGTGCAGAACGTTGTAGGGGAGAGAGAAATTATCAAACCTTATTTTATTTGTTTTAACTGTACTGCCACTATGTCACGGTAATCAAAATTCAAAACTGATAAAACGAAAAACCTTGACTGTCAAATATTGTATATTATTTAAAGCCGGTAAATCTAATGTATACAATGGTGTATGAGGTATTGCGCACATAGTAACAAATTAGTTCAAATATGAAGCAGCAAGTTACCTAGATGGAAGGAGAGTTAATGTCATAGCGACGCTTAGATCAAAGATTAAAGAGAGAAAGGTAGACAGAGTATGGACAAACTAACGGTTTTCAGAGAGTTGAATAACTTCGCATTGTGCTTACGTATAGTTTTGAAAACCGTTAGTTGTCCATACTCTCTCTACCTTTCTCTTTTGTTATTCGTAGCCAGTCGATTAGAATATCGTGTTGATGAAACTTTGAATAATTAGGTCAGGTGCTTGTTGTTTCTTATAAAGGGCTTCATAAATATATAATAATTTTTCTGATTTTGCTTTATGTAGAATTGAGAAATTGGTCAAATTGATTGGGTGCCCCGTTTCCAATATATGATCGGAAATAACTGATTTTCCTGACGGTGCCAAGCCTTTTTAATCAATTTCTGTGGTAAATGTTGCTGGATTCTGTTAATCAATTACTTCTTCGTACGTCCAATATATGTGCTATCGCACATACATTGGAATTCGTAGACTATGAATGATCTTTGGCATCCAACCTCATGATTCTCTGTGTGCTAAATGTGATATTAACTTTAACCTTGGGAAAATGATAAAATGACCGGATCTCAGACATCACATTGCAATAAATCGGGAACGACCTTTACATTCAAACAGACACAAACGCATACACACTTACTAATCAGCTCAAACAAGAAATAGAAGTAAAATCGAGTCAGATTTGTTGCCACCTGTATAATCAAATGAAAATCAGAATGTATATAAATGAAAGATTGTAAAGTGAAGTTTAGTGTTGTCGAATTAAATGGCCATGATCCACTTCTTTATTAATGTGTTTTTGCTTCCTATTTAGGAATATACTGTTTAATATTCGAAGGCAATGGACAATTCACTCTTAAAATTATATATATTAGACCAAAGTTTGGCTCTTTTTTTTTAAAGTAATCGATTAAACACTAGCATCACTGCCTTTTTCATATATTTAGTGCTGAATTTTAAGAGTGAATTGTAATTTTTACTACTATAGTTAAATAAGATTTAAATTGTATTGAGGGTGGTTCTCAACAAGCCAACAAACGCTTAATATTTTTATTTAAGTTCATGAATTTTAGTCGATAACACAGACAAGCGTGACCTCGACGTTGTACTATATTTTAGAGTTGTCGATGATCCGTAAAGCCTATCTATATGAGTACATACAAGTTTTAATTGTCTACCATTTAATTAATCAAAAAACAGTTAGCCGATTTCAGTAATCAATCATTGCACTTGCTGAAATTTATTCGTTTAGATTTTTCTTTAAGTAATCCCATGCC
This sequence comes from Eudiplozoon nipponicum, assembly GCA_029291075.1. Lineage (NCBI taxonomy): Eukaryota > Metazoa > Platyhelminthes > Monogenea > Mazocraeidea > Diplozoidae > Eudiplozoon > Eudiplozoon nipponicum. The sequence continues at coordinate 10,757 of JAQBSW010009984.1, read as the reverse complement.
TACTTTAAAATTTTGCCGATCTTTTGCACATAAATAACTTCATTTATCATGACAACCTCAAGAAACCTTATCCGAATTTAACCATTCACCACTACTAGTACTACTACTAATACGACATCTATTTTTACTATTACTACTACTAAAACCACTTGTACTACTACTACTACTACTACTACTACTACTACTACAGACATTTATACTACTAATACTGCTATATTCGTATTAGAGGTTATACCGTCTAACTGTTCGACATTCGTTGATCAAATATATAGTGGGTACAATGCGTCATACCGGATCTAACTGATGAGTCTCCAATAAGCACGAAATCAATGTGCACATGAGATTATACCTTACGTTCATGCTCATTTTGGTTTATCCCGCTGGTCCTATCTGAATTAATTTGTTGCTAGGTGCGCAACACTTAATACACAATTGCATATATGTTAGATCTCCACAACAAAACTATATACTAATACTATTACTACTACTACTACTACTACTACTACTACTACTACTACCAGAATCCCTTATGACATTACTTCTACTAATTTTACTACAATTACTACTGCTATTGCTACTACAAATTCAACAACAATTAATACCACTGTTACCAGTGCTACTACTACTGATAATATAAGTAATACTACAACTATTGCTACTGACAACTGTAATTGATACCCCTAAAATTATTACTACTACAACGAAAATCACAAATACAATTGATACTACTAAAACCACATACCATTGGTACTACTACTACCGCTACAACTGATATTACAACAACGTCGAAGAACACTACTGATAATACTACTAATATTAATTTCACCACTATCGCAGCTACTACTCACTGTAAACATTATTCCAACCATTACTACTACTACTACTACTACTACTACTACTACTACTGGTACTGCTAATAATTCTAATACCACATCTACTAATAATATTACTAATATGGTTATTTCACAAACCTAAGCATGAAACGAATGTGCATGAGATTAAACTTTCCGTTCATGCTGTCTTTGGTTTGTCTTTCTGGTTACAACTGAAATAATTTGTTACTAGGTTCGCAGCACTAAAATACATACTTGCATATTTCGCCAACCAACATTTTTTTCCTTTTTAATGCTTCATTCTTATTTATCTCGAAAAATCAAGTTTCAATATGCGTGACTGATTCATTAACCTTGTATGTATATTTATTTACATGTAGAACGCGTGTGTTTCCACAATTAATTTGTCTGATTTTTGCTTGTCTAACGTTTGTTGACAGTCAACTATTGTATTTCTTCTGTCAATGATTTTAAAGTTTCATATTTGTTCAATCTCACTTGATGACCGGATATCAGAAATACTCAGTCTTGTTCACTCAACTTCCGCACATAAAACGTTATTCTCACGTTAACTATTGTAGTTCTGTATTTCGGCGTCAACTTTCAATTGCTATGAGCGCAATTTTTTTGTGTTGTTTTGACTACTTAATCTAATCGAATTCGTACGATTTGCCTTAAGTGAAGCTGTTGTTTATTTCGAGCTGTTGAACTATAATAACTTATCTTTTTGTATTTTTAAGTGCCAATCTTTTTAAATAAATTTATTTTGTTACACTGAATCATGTAATGTGTACGTGTTAATAACTTAGTTCTTAAAAAGGCATAAATAGCATAATTACAAACTTTATCATTGAATTCACATTGATCGATTTTCTGCTGGGATAGAATTATTGTACAGTATTTGTCATAAAAAGAAATTTTTTGAAATGGTTTTGCGGAGTGTAAGCTTCATTTATTCCAATGCCGCGTTTTGCGTTTTAGAAATTTTATTAACAGCTGGGCTATCTATTATACTCGCAATTTGATTAAGAGTGCTATCCATTTTAAGTCTTTGTCATTTTTAATCTAATACGCTTATATTTTGATATGAACTGTTGATTGGAAAGAATAATTTTCTCCACTGTCCAGACTAGCACTATTGTCTCAAATACGCCATGTTGACGTAAGTGTCCTGGCGGAAGTTTGTGATTTGGCAAAAAATAATGTCAGTAATGCGCAGTAAGGTTTGGCAATACGGGACAGGTTCTCCTTGCCATTTGGAGTTTCCATGTTCATCACAGCTCTGCTTTTCCAACCGTGTTTTAATAAATGCAAGACTTAGTGCATGTTTTATGGGTGTCTGGGTAGCCCCATTTTTTGTGTGATGTGTAAACAAACCAAAAAAAAAAATCAACTTCAGATCAATATGATATTGATACGTCACTTTCAGATAATTATGAACTGCATAGTGGACGATCATTCATTAAACCTAGGTTAGGTTTTAACGTAGGCGAATTTAATGTGCGAACATTAAAATTTATTTGTTTATGACGGGATACAGTGAAATCCGCAAGGAAGCTGTATTGCTGATGTCACCTTGTCCGAATGCTAACTTGGCCATAATGGTGTTGTGAAGAGGTTTAGTTTGCCTCATTTCTGTGAGTTATCTTGATAAATTACTCAGTAGCAAGGTTTTCCTTCTCTCTCTCCCCCTCTCTCGTAAATCTCACTAATAATTTGTCTAAATTCACGTATATACTTTTTTTCACTCCTTATGGCTATATGGCAGTGAAACATTAGTCACTTGACTTTTGTCTGGCTGGACATGATGATAGTTATATTTGTGTGAATAGGTGTTTAAATTACCACATTAATCGTTATTCTTTTATTGTTTAAAAAGGTTCATCGTTTTTGGCGGCTGAGCATCTGTTTTGAGATAATCGCATATTGTTATTAAATTGATGATGAATTAATTGACCGATGAAAAGTTGTATTATCATGTTTAAAATGTGACATAAAGCTGGTCGATGCCACTGTCTCAATCCGGAATGCGTTACAAAGACAAATAAGGGTTGAATCTATGACGCAGCTAAAAAGCGTAGAAACATTAAGAATTCATGGGTAACACTAAAAGTGGTAGTGAAAATGTCAGTCATTTTGGCATTTCTGCGATCTAAGGCCCATAAATCCGTCGAACAGAATTCTGGAAATCGAATAATTTTGATTTTGATGCCATATTTGGGAATTTTTTTCTGGTATTGTAATCGCTACTGAATTGAAAGCGGCTCTTGAGATCACAAAATACATATCGGTAGTTCATTGTTAGGGAGCACACCGGTATCTAGACGTTCTATTTTCCCTCGGATTCCTGTTTCAACAAGCTAGATGTACTTTCCCAGCTGTTCACAAATTTTTCTGAAATTGACAACCTTCGATGCATTTTAAAAACGTATAGAATAAATTGTTATGATATAACTAAAGCATCTAGTTTTAAATGTTATAAATCTTGTCATTGTCTGGTCAAAACTACTGAGTGAAATGATCATTGGAATTGCCTTACAATAATCGTAAATTTTAAAGTATGTATGAACTAAATTTTCTATACCTTTTATGCTTTCCTATAGAAGAAATAAGAGGGTACATTCCTTTTAAAATATTTAAGAAGTTCTGTAATTTGCAGGTAAATTTAAAAAAATCATTATGTTGTCATTTGAAAATGAGGTTAAAACACTGTTTTTCTTCGCAAGTTATTTTGTCTTCAAACGATCTTGCATGCCTAATTAAAGGTTAAAAATGTCTGTTTGAAGGAGAAGTGCTGTCGCTGTCAGAATTTTACTGCATGGATAACATCTGTAACAAGACGTTAGACAAATCGATGGGCACAAAGCATATTAGGCATTCGTTCATCTAACCTTAAAATTCTCTGGCTTGCAATTATTCTTGCTTAAGTTTAATAACAATAAGCGAAATTCTGTGTTACGATTTGTTGGACATTAACTTTATTTATCGGTTCGATTTGGTTAGGCAAATTTCATATCCTGTTCGCCATGCCACGATAAAATTTCGGCTGAAACAACAGGCGGATTAGGCCAATTTTCTTTGGTTAGATACCATTGTTCTCGATATGAATCACTTCATCACTGTCCACCCTACTCTTAGTAATTAAGAGTAGTGAATGAGCGAACAGACTAGCGACAAAAAGGTTCAGTGAAGAGGCCTGGTTAGTTGCTCTGGAACCGACTGTGCGTGAGATCTAAACCTCCATTATGTTTGCAAGATTATTACCGTAGTTTCTGTTAAATAGAACAGATGAAGTGCTTTTGATTGCAATCTCTGCATACTTTTCAGGACTACCTTTAACGTTGACTTGGGTTACTGTGTGAAATGATTGCTTACATATCCTGATTGCCAGACTATCGAGTAAACAGGCTGAAATTGCCTGTGATCTCGAAAATGGATATTGCTTGTCGAAATATCGGCGACTCCGATCAAAGCTGCGTTTTTCTAACAAACAGTGTCCAGTAGCGAATTAGAATTAATGATAGCTAATTGATTGTCTGTCGTAAGCACGTTCTGCGATAGACACATACTTTGAACGTTTGGCATTACTCCTGCGACGAAAACGCATTTTCTTAGATTATTGTTTCGGTTTATAAATGGCATTCTTTTGCATAGCTACTTACATTGTGCATCTTTAATTTGCTTCTCTTAATATGTTTTGTGTACAGAAATGTGTTGTGAGTTGGAAGGAAATACCGCCGTTAATTTAGTCGGCGATACAGTCGAAATGCCAGCGACAAAGTACAATGAAATGCTTTGCAGTTCTGAAAGTCTCTTCCTTGACGAACAGTCGGATGGTGTTGAGGACTCTTGTGGCAGTTTAGTTATTGATTTAGAGTCGAATAAACAAGGTGGAAACAATATTAATCCTGCATCAAGTATAGCGACAGGCAGCGAAGATACCGATGATGATTCGATTAGCGTTTGCACAACCCCTAGTGCCTCTTGTGACAGTTCGAATTTCAACACCAGTAATCGCAGAAAATGCAATAAACCTATGCGCGTCGCTTCAGATATCTCCAATTCGGCTAACAGATCAAAAAAGTTAGAAGTAAAACTTTGAGGAATGTGTTCTTCGATTTTCGCTACAGTGTTATAAGGGAAATTTGTGTTCCACAAGGCTAAATAAATCAACTGCATGAAAGCAGCCGTTGTATAGTGATCTTCTTAAAAAAATATGGTTTATAAGACTACATCTATTATACTAAAGTTTCATACTTATCAAGTGGGTCGTCATTAGTAGTCATGGCTGACAACGATGCTTGATCTAAGTATACATCGGGTTTCTGTCGAATTCTGGTCTTTCCAGTGTTAATGTGGTTATAAACTATTCTTTTAGTTCAACGTGTGTCTGTTTGTTACATATGTGGATTTTCCAAATAAGGATGTGACCGCTGTGTACTTGTTGGGCGATCTATTAAACCCTGATTTCATGTTTGAAATTTTACAACAACCATTGCCTACATTCAGCTGGCTTTGTCAGCCATTTACTATTAATGCATAAACAATCGATCCTAGTGTCTGGTGAAATATGCGCGAAATACTTACCATAAGTATATAACTGTACCTACGCCATTTGTTTCATTAATAGTGAACTCAAATTTACACTTCTCGTTGATTCGGATGCTATGAAGTTAACGTAACAACATAATGTGATCAGCTTGCAGTTTTATTGACCAAACCAGCCTCACTGCACACAAGCATAAACATTTATCGATAGGCATTGTTATTTATACCAAATTAGTGTACTCAAAATTGGCGTATGTGGCGGAACGTTCATGCTTAGCAGGCTATGTGCGGTTATGTTGCTGTATTTTTGAATTTTTATTTCGCTAAATTGTTCATTCGATGCAAAGAAGGCTTGATCGTCTCTTATTACGGGAAAATACGCGAAATGTTCTCTACTATAATGTTAGAAGTCTGAGTTACTCCTGGCTCTTTACCATATTTTTTATACTTATAAATGTTTAAAATCAAATGATGGCAACCTAAAATTAAAAGAATATACGACTTTGTTTAAAAGGTTTTCCAATTCTAGATTAGTTTTATTCTCGGTTTCCCATCCTGGATTATATATATATATATATATATATATATATATATATATATATATATATGACTCTGTTCTCTATATATTGATAGTTCGGGAGGTTGGTTGTGTGTCATGTTGGAATGTATTGATTGTGCGATTCTTTACTCTATGATCGTTGACAATAAAAGTGATATAGATCGTTGCTGGCATCTTAAAACTAGTCTCGTGTGCTTATAGATGTAGATTATTTGTAACTCTGGGTTAACATTTACAATTATTGGAATCAGGAAAGTAAACTACAGCATTTATGTGTTTTTTATCATAAGCTTGGAGACAATTTTGCTCATTTCTGGCCGTGGAAAAGGAGGTGAAGTTCATTGAAATTTTGTTACTAAGTGTTATCCTAAGACGATGCTTGAATTACGACAACTTGACGTGTTGCATTGGAGCGCGAAATTTTTTCAAACGGTAGTTGCCTTTTTAAATCAATATTTGTATAACCTGAATAGATTTTCTTTTTTTAAACATACAATGATACTCATGTTTATGTTTGGGGTCTGCTTTTTGTCAAAACATCTATTTTGTTCTTGTCGATTTTATATGAGATTTTATTTTACATAAAACAGTAGGACTTCTTTTTTGCTTTAAAGGATGCAAAACATATTATCGATTAATTTTGCATTGCACTGAAAGTACTAAGTACTTTTGTCTTAAGTAACGCATAAAGAAGCTAATGCGACTGCAATTTTTGTAGCCCTTTTTGATTACAGGTTAGAACGGGCTCGTTACACCGAGTGCGCTTTTATAGTTTTTTTATATTAGATTTCTCTTCCTTTCTCTCATCTTCTCCGATCTGATATGTCTGGATTTGCAGACTCGGCTTATTCTATTGTTAGTTTAGCTTAAATAGCAAGCATTCTGGTGTTGCATTATCGTTGGGACTATTCGTTAAAGCACGTAGCAGATTTGAACTTCAACTATGAGTAGAAGCACGAATATTTTCGTTCGGTGGTTTGCGCTGAACTAAGCAGAGCAAATTCCTTGGTTTAACCGGTATATGGGGCTTTAATTTTTGTAGTATTACATTCTGTGCAATTTAATGTAATTCTAACAGTAGACTTAGACTCCATGGTTATGGACCGCGGAACACCAATATTGTTTTCTAATTTGCTGTTCCTTACAATGAGCAAAAACAATGACGTCATTGTCTAATCGTAGCGGATTTTCGGAGTATCTTCAGTTGAGCCAAGGCCACTGGTTCTGCAATGGAAGAAGCCTCCTGGAATGATGCTCGAATTGTCAAAAATGGTAATCATTTAGCTATTACGTCATAGATTATTTCCCTGGGATCAATCTTGCATACCATATCATTTGTCAGCAAAGTTCGTTTCTAGTGAACATATGTGGTCTCCCAAAAAATTGTAATTTAAGACATGATTCAGTGTGGAAGTTCTTTAAAAAATGTTAAAGCCTAGTAAATTTTTTTTCTTCATTCTTTTTTCAAATTAAATTAGCGAGCTTCAAATAAACACCAATCTAATTTTATTTAACTTGTTTTAGAAAAACACCAAAACTACCGTCAGTCTCACGTACTGAGGCGTTGAGACCTTCCATGATTATCGTCAGAGTACGATGGAAATCTTATTAGAAAGAATCAAATGCAACACATATATATGAAAAGCAAAATTAGATATGCGGTAATCATCTCTAGTAGTCTCGCCTAAATACATTTCCAGTCAAGTTAAATGTATTCGAGACTACTAGAGGTGAGAGCCGCATATCTAACTTTGCCTTCTATATATATGTGTTGCGAATTGATCCTCGCTAGTCAGTTCGCCGTCGCACTCTGATGATGATCATGGTAGCTCGAGACGCGTCAGTACGTGTGACTGATGGTAGTTTTGCTATGTTGATAGAAAACTGGCTAAATACAATGGGATTGGTGTTTGCTTGAAGCTAAAGCATTTTGCCACCATCTGCGCAATCATTGATTCTTTCGCCTCCATTGTTGGAAGAATCATTTTTAAATTTGCAATAATCAAATTTTTGAAAACTGTGTTTTGTCTGTCGATTAGCGCATCTTGTGGTTTTCTTCGTTATTTTTCTCTGATCATGTTCTTCATTATCGCTTTTCAGTTAATTTACCTTCTTATGTGGATGTACATTTTAAAGTGTAACACGACCAATTTCACGCTTGATTTGTCGTATGAAAGTGAATACGTGTTTGTCTACATTCTCATTAACTTGAAACAAATTTAGTTTTATTTAGTTTAGTGGCATATTTGTTGCCCGTAGCCATAGAGCGTTCTGGTGTATCGACGGATAGCGCATGGATAGTCGATTCCACCGTTCAAACCGGACATGTTTATTGTTACGATGAACGAAAAGGCGGTTAAATCCACATTACTTTTTCAGTAGCTGCTATTCGTTGCCGGGACTCAAATGATAGTAATGAGAGAGCTGACGGCGACCCTTTATCATGAACAACATGGACTCCTTTTCATTTTTTACCTTCAAGATGTCCATTGGATGGCCTTGCCAATTCTATTATATGGTATTTAGCCCTATTGTAACTCACTGTTTGAGTTTTTCTGATCTCTATCCATCCATGTTAAGATCAACTTTATGTGAAACTTTTCGTTATTTATTTTAGCTACCACTGGTATTTATAATTGTATATAGGCTTTCCTCTGATGCACATTTAGTGCCACATTGTCTCAAATATTAAAATTACTTAAAAGCTTTATTTTGTCTGTTTGCTTTTTCCCCGTTTACATTCTGCTTCCCGAAATTAACTATTTAAATAATAATAGTTTGTTATTTAAACTTCACAAAAATATTTTTATGAGTAATTTACATTAAAAAGTGTGCGAAGATTTTTAAATGGATTATATATATATATATATATTGCTGAATTCATTTAAAATTACGGAGTACACGATTGAGTGCGACATTTTCAATAAATTCAGTTAATCCGATTTGTCCTACGACGGCCCTCAATTTTATTGCATATAAATTTATTCTTAATTTTCATTTTTTTATTGTCATAATACTATTTTTATTATTTAATTTCATCTTGGCACGTTTTTATTTATTTATTGACAGATTTTCATGTGGACTTTTCCACTGGTTGACGTTGTTTAGTTATCTTTTTGGAAACTTTCTCTTGGTATTGAATGTCGTTCTTAAATTTATAATATGCATATTGTTTAAAACCGAGCTATGCGGTAGCAAATATTTCAGAATGTCTAATGTAAAGAAGCAAACAGAATCAGATTCGCTGACAAAATTTGCTATTTTTACCCGATTTTCCGGAAATTGTTTCAAATTAAACTTATATTCATCTGTGCTGCCACCATCACATCCAAAACAGTGCGAGGAAAGAAATAATAATAATAATAATAATAATAATGGTAACATAATACTACCAAAACACATAATGATTATAATTTGAATTGAGATATAACTGATACTTTGAAGCATATATTTATTATAAAGCAGCTAAAATGCAATTAGTGCAAACAATGACATAATGCAATGAAACCGTAAACAGCTGAAAGACGATACCTTTAAAAATTTACGCATTATCAAAAATGTTTAATTTAAGAATTAAGAAAGAAGTGACTTCTCAGAGGTCTAATACACATTTGATGTTTGTTTCTGAGACATTACGCCTGCTAAGCATAAATGTAATGGATAGGCTTCTTTCAATCTAACAGACCAGTATAGTTTAAAAAAGATAATATGCAATAGCTACTCAGTGCGCTATGTAGGCTGAACTGGCGGACTACTAAAGAACCGAATAAAAGAGCGTTTTTGTCTAAACACAGCGTATCCGTAATGTCTGAATTAGTTGAGCATGAGAATCACTCTGTCATGTGAATTTCGAGGTATTTCAAAGCTTAAAACGATGAGCTACGCACAGCGGAAGCTACTATTGACAAGATCCTCAATCAACAACTAAATAAACAAAGAGATTTGTACATAATTGAACTATAACCTGTGAATTTATTTGCTTGCGTGTGTGTATGCGCCTTTAATTATTTGTTTTCCACCTCCTGTTTGCTTCTAATGTTTGCATTTAATTCGACGTTATTCGCATGTCTTTTCAAAACTGATTATTCAAAAATACCAGATATTGAATTCGCGTTAAGTTCTTGCCGAAGAATGATATTTTTAACTACGTCTACTTCATAATAAACCTTTGCTTCATTACACAATTTATCTGTTCAACTCAAATTAAAAATTGTTCAACTAAAACTTATTATAGTATTTAATACGGAACACTATAAGTTGAATTATTTGAACAGAGGCGGGTTTTGTCTAAGATGAGGAGACTTGCCTAGACGAAACACAAAAACGAGGCAACCTTCAGCTCTAGAAAAAAAATTCCATAAGTCAATTTCAGTGCAGACTAACTGATCCTATACTTAGTAATTCTATTTCGATTGGCTTCAAAAAATTTTAAGTCAATATCTGTCCACATGTGAGCCTAAAATATCTTCAACTGTACATGTTCAAGTCTCACATGTGTATAATGAAACAACACATACAGATGCATTATACACATAATTGTCCAAGACTAGCGAATTTAGGAGACGGATGCTCCAACTTTTTAGATTCTCATAATTCACCACGTGACTTATATTGTCAGAGGTTCTGACAACTACTAAGATACGTGAATGTTTCGTCTATTTTCAGCAGTACATCTAAAAGCTGCTGATTCGATGCTCCAGTAGTAGTATCATACATTTCAAAGCTGTTAATTTCATACAGAATGGCGTAATGATGACTAATCTATTCATTATCATCATCATCATCATGTACAGCCACACAAAAGTAAAGTGACTAAC